>OVBE01002934.1:0-28699 GCA_900406425.1 Iberis pinnata | reverse complement strand
TTATCTTTTATTTACACTTGTTTCAATCGAATTGGGTGTGAGAGAAATCTTGCTCTCGCAGCTGGAAAAACTATAAGTGGAGTAGGATGGTATGTGCCACAATTCCAAAGCGAACCGAGAATGTTCGGGTGTGCAGGATTCAGAGCAGAAAATCACCGTTACATACGGAATTGCTTGCCCTTATGTGGGCACTTAAAAGTCTTGGGAGTCAAGGAAGGCATTGTTCATTATTTATTACTGACTCGACGGAGTTAGTAAGTATGATTCAACAGCCGGACGAATGGCCGCTATTTGCGACAGAGTTAGCTGAATTTCAATATCTGAAGAGGTTCAACACCCTGATTGAGGTGGTGCACAGGACAAGAAGCTGGAATACAAATACAGATCAACTAGCGAGATCAGCGCGACAACGAAATTTGCTCTGTCATTTTGTTGACACATAGCCACCGAGTTGGTGTTTGTCAAACTTTTTATGCTTTAATTTGTTTTTTTTCCTTTTGTTGTAAAAGAAAAGAATAATAAAAAAGAATAAAGAAGTTTAAAATCCATTTATTATAATTTAAGTCATGAATTCAGTTTAAGGAATCAATAACCAATCTTAATTTTTTGGGTTTGGTTAACTATGATCAATTTTATCTAAAAATACCAAAATATTAATACCTAAAATGCGCAAAAAAACTAAAACTTAATTTATTAATTTTATCTAAAAATACCAAAATATTAATACCTAACATTTAAAATATTTTGGTTACTTAAAATGTTTTTGTTTATCTAAAAATAATTATATTTCCAAGCTTAAAACTATTATTTTTAGTACTTTTGTTTTTTTTTTTTCATATCCAAATTTAACTAATATTTTTAAGTATATAATTATGGTTTGAATATTTCATAAACCTATAGTAAGTTCAATAGTGGTTTGGTTTAAATATTTGGGTAAAAAAATTAATAATTTTAAATTTTAATTAATAGTATGATAATTGAATTTTATTTAAAATATTTTTATTGTCACTAATTTGCTATCTCTATATTTTCTAAAAATTATGTATTAATAAATATTGCATTTAATAATTAAATAATTAATATTTATTACAAATTATAGGATTTATGTAATTATGAATAAAAATTTTGAAAATATTGCCAAATACATATTTTGAGATATTAACTCTGGAGTAAAACACATAATACCTCAAATTTTAAAGAGGTGATTGAAGCATTGACTTTGGAGATGCTATAAGCCACATATCGTTTTAAAAGAACAAATAAATATTTAACTTATCAAATAAAAGACACTTCCCAAGCAAGGAAATGAGAAAATGAAACACAAATATAAAAAAGATTACACATAAAACTCATAAAAAGCCAAATAAAAAGCAACAACACCATAACATTTAAAACATAAAGATTATCATTATAATAAAGATCTAAAAAACTAATCTTAGATCTCATCTTCATCAACTTGATACTTCTTAATAAGCTCAGAACAAAACATACTTGGAACATCTTTCTCAAATCCCATATTATTAGCATACCTTATCTGTGATGCAATTCCATTGTAATGGTTTAAGATCACACGAGACATTTCACGTCCTTTTGTGATTTTTGAACAACTTAAATCTGAACTTTTCACTAACATAACATCACACATTTCATCTTTATGATCTTTGTGTACAATGAATTTGTAGTTTCCTTCTTTGTCTGATACTGTTTCGTCTGTGTATACTTCTTCCATTGTCTTCCTGTTTTTGCATACTAGCTTCACCGTTGCGCCTATATATAAACAACAACTCTTTTACCACATTTGAGAAATCTATTGAAGTTCCAAGACTTTGATACACAATCTCTTTAATATTCGGAGCTAGACTTTCTATTCATATTTAACGAATAAACTTCAGATTTGAACCCGAAACACAATAAAAACCAACCCTTTATATTACCAATAGGCTAACTCTTTGGAAAGAAATAGGGGTGGACATTCGATTTATTCGGTTTTCGGGTTTTTTTGAGTCGAAATGAACCGAATAAAAGTTAGGTTCGATTCAGCATTCGGCTTGTTCAGTTCGGTTTTTCATTCTATAGTTCGGTTTATTCGGTTTAAAAATCTTAATTTCTGTTAAATTTTGACTAATTTTCGGTTTATTTTTGGTCTTTTTCGGTTAAATTCAGTTAATTTTAGCTAGTTCGGTTTGGTTCAGTTAATATAGTGTAAAATAAAATTGTTGCTGAAGGAACCGAACCAAAAACCGAACTAAAATTTTTAAAAAGTTTCCGAATTAAACCGAATAAACCAAATTAACCGAATTCTGTTCAGTTTAGATGCCCAGCCTTAGAAAGAAATATAACGGGAAAGTGAAAATATAAACCAGTTTTGTTAATCTTGCATCAAAGAACAGAAGGATATGAAAGAAGCAAATCATGTACTTTACCATTGTGAAATTCACATCTACACACAATCAACATTGTAGCCAAATCTAGTACATAAGCAGAGAAAGGACAAGACTCGAGAGAATCAGAGAGTAGTGAAGCTCTAACAAACTAGTTGCTTTAAGAACCGAGACTCAAAGCTAAGAATATAAGCAGATAGACTAAGTCACTAAGAGAATCAATACTGCAGCGAGATCTAGGAGATAAGCAAATAGACTCAAGTCTTAAACAGTAAACGAAGCTCTAATAGATCTAACAAACTAATTGCATCAAGAATCAATTTCCAAAGTTAGGGTAAAGCTCTCATAGATCTATCAAACTAATTGCATCAAGAATCGAGATCCAAATCTACGGTGAAGCTCTCACTGATCTAACAAGCTAACTGCATCAAGATTCGTGATCCAAAGCTAAAGTGAAGCTCTAAGATCTAAAAACTAATGTATCTAAGCTGAGAATCAAACACTCAAGAGAACGTAACATTGCGCAAGAAGCAAGCAAACAATAAGTGGATCCATCATCAGATCTGGAAGAAGTAGCGAAATATACCGGACATGAAGTAGGAGGATTCTACAGTCTCGAAGCCGAATTTGCAAGTTTCACAGTAAGTACGACCTTGAACCACCAAAGTATCCTTACTAAAAGGTTGGAGTCTCTTCCTAGCCACCGTTATCGCCGGTAAAAAACAGAGAATCATCAAGATCACTAGTTTCGCCATTTTCGAGATTGAAGTGAGAAGGAAGGAGCGAATCTAGGAAGAACAAGAAGAAAGCACCACATGAGATTTTAGTAGGCCACGAAGGGTATTCTCGTCAATTCAAATTTAATATATGATAGCGTGGCAATATATGATTGGAAGAAAGTAAAATTTATTTTTTTAAAGTAGAAGCTAGTGGTTACTCTTTGTCGGTGCTCAAATGTTTTTTTGTTATTTCCTACAAATAATTTATAGGCCAAAACGACGGTGCCAATTAATTAATATATTTGGAGATGGATAAATAAATAAAGTAACAATTTTTGAGATATATAATTAGTCCATTGGATCTCTTCTTGGCCCAAATAGGTTTGAGTTATGATGTAATGTGAAATAATACTTTTTGGCCCATACAACACAAGCAATTTTTGAGCTCTACATGTTTGCATTTGCAACTATTGTGTACTAAATATCAAAACATAGCCAACAGCTAAAACATCTTTGGTATTTTTTTGGTATCAGAAATGTTTAAATGTTTCTTGTTTAGAAATGGTGATCAGATACAAAAAAAAAAAAGACATTTCAGGTCACATAGCATGAATTTGCAAAAGCTTTATACTATTTTCAGTTTAAACTTTTTTTAAAAAAAAACTTGAAACACTGTTTATAAGTTAATATGATAATTAACTTGTTAGATGATATGCTATTTTATTTAGTATGTTATCGAATATTTTAGTCTTTCAAATTAGATGTATAACATGATATCACATGAAGATAATAAAAGCTGTATGTTTATAGTATAATTGAAAATATTGATTAGAGAAAATTTGTGAAATAGATATATTTTCTTTTATAATTTGGATAAGATATTTTTGTTATGGTATTCAGGGATTAGATACATCTACAATAATATATCATTAACTTTTTTAATAATACCAAAACTAACATTTTCTTATATTTTGAAATTTAATTGATTTTAATTAAACTTTATTAGGTAACAGTTAAGATTTAAAAGCACTATAGCGTATTAAGTGGGAAAATTAAAATTTACAAATATGTTATGATCAATAAAGTGTAGTAATTGTCGAAATAAAATTATATATTCGTAGGATATTTCTTTTTTTTCACGATTTAAGTAAGAAAAACTTTGTAAATTTTTTAAAAAAATTGTAACAAGAAGAACACATATGTGGAAAATCATTTTATTGTGAGCAATATGAGTGGCAATTCTCATAAACTGCGATATTCGTGATAGAGTTTGTTGATGCACGCTTCGTTAGATGGAACGGTGAATGTTTCAGTGAATAATGCTATGAACGAGTATGTTGTTGATGCACGACTCGTGAATGAGTATGTTGTTGCACATGCTTCGTTGGATGGAGCAGTGAAGGTTATGGTGAATGATGAACCTAGATTCGTGAACGAGTATGTGGATGCTAAAAATCTCCCGAGAATAATGGCTATTAAAAAAAAAATAGTTATCTGGGCTGTCATTGGCTATTTTGTTTTTTTAAAAATAAAATTTATTAATTAAATAACAATAAATGACATAATTAAGAACAAATTAGATATTTAATTGTCAAAAATACATATTACTAATTATATTTTATAAATACTATTTTCAAATTACATAATCAAAATATGTCTATCTAGCCAATTTTCTCTATGGATAATTTATGATAATCATTTAAATAAATAAATCACAGTATAAAATGTTCATCAGTCCACTGTAAAAGCATAATATAAAACATTTTAGATCAAGTGGTTTTTGTAAGTAGTTAAACAGTTTACATTTCACTATTTTCCACTAAAATTAAATTTTTTGTAGTTGCAAAATTTATCATGGATCAGTTTGTTGATTTAACAGTGACAAAAAATAAGCATAAGTACTCATATATATATTCCATCACATTATTCTCTTTTAAAAAGCTATAAAATTACACAACTCTTATACATATATTGTCATATTCTAACCATGCTACACTACTTTGTGTGGTTATAAATCAACTACTAGAGTTCGTATTCTAAATATTATACAAGAAAAAGCTAGGGACTTTATACCTAAGCAAGTGGGGATGCATAGTATAATATCTAAATCAGATAAAGAATCAAAATAATTGAGATAACTATTGAGTAAAATTTTGTTTTATTGTATACTCTTAAGACACATACGTGAGATTATTGAAAAAGTCCAAATTAAGAATAAAATCAACGATTAATAAGCTACATGACTTGGACCTTTACATGAGCTGTAAGCTGTTCCCACTTGCCTTTGCTTAATTTGGATGGAACATATAAAATGGGCCAACAACACTTTATATATATATATAACTAAGTGTTGCTGGTTTTGAAAAAGACTATATAATAGAAAATTATACTAGATATATAATTTCCAGTTTGAAAAATATACAAATTTCGGTTCAAATTTTTTTAATTAATAAAAGATATATAGTGGTTTTAGAATGTGATCAACGTGGGAAAGTGGTATTAAGTGATTAAAGGTTTACTTTTGCATTATCTTATCAGAATTTGGTTCTACATAATTTTATTTTATATTGTAGAATTTGGATATAGATCAATTTATAGTTTTTTTGTATATGAATGTAAGATAGAAAAAAGAGTGACCAATGTAAAGAAGTTCAAAAGTTGAACTAATAAGCACTATATTGACTATAATAGAATAAAAATTTAGCCATTCTCAAATGTATTTAACCTTGTATTATATAATTAAACCCTACATTAGTCTCGAAGTAAACCTGATCAGTAATATTTATTGTATAGCTGGATAACACAAATGAAAATTTAATGGAAGGCATATTTGCACGTGTAGTTCTATTATTTGTTTCCCAACATTTAGACTAACTTTTTTTGTGTGGAAATTTTGTATATGCACAATAATAGTGGCGGAATTCTCTATAACATATTTGATGTTCTTAAATAAAAATAATTGTTAAGAAATTAAATTACAAAATTAGAGATTTTGGTTTGAGACTATGAATATAAAAGAATATAATATAAAGTGTGATAATACACGAACTGCATAGATAAGATTTAGAAGGAAAAACACCTTTAGATACTGTATTAATTAATATTTTGATAAATTATTATATTTCTTCGGTTTCAACATTATATTTTGATTTAATTAATTTCTATAAATTGATATTTATCTAAATTAATAAATTATCATGGTCCTACTACACTACAAATTCTAAAGATTTTAATTTAATCAATACTACTAAAGGAGTATATCTTCTATTGCATCAACAGTAACTATATATCAAATTTTACAACATCTAGACAAAAATAATTGATTAGTATCCTGGTTTTCGAGAATTTGAACAATAAACAATGAAAATAGAATTTGTGTATAAATTTTGTAAACTATCTTTTCTTTTTCTTTTTGTAAAATTCTAAATTATCTTCTTTCCTTTCATATTTTGCATCATTTCAAAATTATACATTGAGCATTTTCTATACAATCTTCTTTAATCGATAAAGATGCAAACTATTTTGACTTTTTTTTGCCAGCAATATATATATATATATATATATTAATTAGATATGAGTTTTACAAGAGTACTAATGTTCCGAGTTCTAGCTACAAAGGCCAAATGACCAGCCATATAATTCTGATCTCTCGGAACGTAGACACAAGATTTCATATGTACAAAGTCACTAAACTTTAGAATATTCTTAAGTACGATTGTACTATCTCCTGACCAAACTTAATTCTGGTTGGATTGTTATAATGCATTTGTAACCGCTTAACCAACTCTTGACAGTCACTATGAACCCTTATTTTAAAGAATCCAAGTCTCTTAAGGTGGGATAAAGCTTCTTTTAATGAATATGCTTATGCGAAAAAAGGTGATGAGACTATTGGCATAGATGATTGGCCCTGAATAATGATATTCCCGTTTTTCAATAATACTCATCCAATGTCAATCGGATTCGTTGTGGACAACCATTAAGCATCTATATACAGCTTGAAACCAGAATAGGAATCAACCAAAGAGACTGAGTTAGCTTGTGGAGGTCATGTTGCTCATTGACAAGTTGGAAAAGAGGATCGTTGAATGTCTTGAAATTGAACAACATTCAGCAAAGTCTTGTTGAGAAGTTCAGGTATTTCCCATTGCTCATTATGAAAGAATAATGCATTCCTCATTTTCCATATGCACCAAAGCAAGCAAGATGCAAAGTATCCCTTCTCTACAACATTGAAATCATATGTTAAATTCAAAACAATTGTCAAGTTATGAACAACACATGTGTTGAAACTTCCCAACGGAAAGCTCTAAAATGGAGCCAACTGCCATATCTATGAGGACACACGACAATTAAAAAACAAGTGATGCACAAATTCCTCATAATCACCATATAAGAGACAACTAATATCTCCTCTAAGTCCTCGTTTCAACAATTCTTTCCCTACTACTAACCCATAATGCATGAGTCTCCACATAAAATGATGTAGTTTTGGTTGAATAGACAATTTTGAAATGAGTTTTGCCAATTGTAACATTGGTGCTGGCATGATAGGTTGATTTAAACTTTCCTTGAGTAAGTGGTAACCAGATTTCACTGAATAAACTTCATTTGATGTATATTGCCAGACCGAAACATCAGCTGAACCAAATAATGAAGGATGAATGAAAAGAAGCAAGTTTGCATCCGTTTCCATCAAATATTGATGAACATGTATTGGACACCAATAAGGACCAGATGTAGAGATTAATTTGTCCATTGTAGTATTAACTTCAACATTCGAACTCCCAATCTCAACAGGTTTGTAACCATCACCTGACAACCATCTATCCTTATATATCTTACTGGTTTTACCATTTCTTACATTCCAGTATACCTCCTTTCCTTAAAAGATTAATACTAGCAAAAATATTGCGCCATGCATGACTAGGACGAGAACCAATAGGAGCATTAAGTAGGCTTGACTTTGAAAAATATTTAGCCTTGAATACAAAAGCCAGTAAAGATTCAGGGTGTGACAGAATTCTCCAACCTTGCTTTGAAACCAATGCCAAATGGAATAATTTAAAGTCCCTAAATCCCAAATCACCTTTACTCTTTGATAAAGAAACCTTTGACCATGAAATCCAATTAAGTTTCCTTTTATCTTTTGTAGAACTCCACCGGTAATTGCGCATTAGGCTTCTAAGTTTCCTTATAATATTTTGTGGTAGTAGAAAACACGACATGATATAAGCTGGTAAGGCCGTTATAACAACCTTAATCAAAGTCTTTTTTCCTGCCCCAGACAACAACTTAGAAGACCAATTTTCAATTCTTTGCTTAACCCTTTGTAATAAATAGGCAAATGTGTCTGTTTTGTTCCTTCTTACCATCTCATGCAGCTCAAATAACTCCCTAAACCACCCACTCTCTAGATACTATTCAATTGTTGGAGTAAATGACATTGTGTTTGAGGGTTGTACCATAGAGATGCAGACAATACAAAAGATGTTGACGTTCAGAAACATTTGTTCGACAGAACATCAATGAATCATCAACAAACAATAGATGAGACACCGAATGACCATTACCACTAGCTTTAAACCCATGAATGAATTGCTTATTGACTGACTCTTGAATTAAGAAAGATAACCCCTCTATAATAATAATATAAATATAAGGAGTTAGGGGGTCACCTTGGCGTATTCCTATTTATGAATAAATACACCCTACTGGACACCCATTTAGTAAAATAGAGAATGTTGGAAAAGTCACACAATGCATTATCCACTCACACGATCTTTCTTCAAAGCCCGGTTTCTTAAACATAAATGCAATAAACTGCCAATTAACTTTGTCAAATGCTTTTGTAATGTCCATTTTCAAAGCCATAAATGGATGAACTCTTGATCTAATGTTAAAGGAATTAATTAACTCATGAGTTATTAATACATTATCAGTGATTATCCTTTGTGGAAGGAGATCTGACTGATTAAAGACAATAATATGATGTAGGAAAGGTTTAATTCTGCTAACCAATATTTTTGATACTATATTATAATCTACATTGGCTAAGCTGAAAGGTTTGTAGTCCCTTGAGTGTTTATGATGATCATGCTTAAGAATTAAACAAAGATGTGTGTAATTTATATCAGGCTCAAAAGACATAGTATGGAAAAAGTGATAGACAAACTCTTTTACTTATGGTGAAATACTTGTCAAGTGTTGTTTGTAAAAAGCATGAGCTAAGCCATATGGTCTTGGGGATTTTTTATCATTCATTTGGCTAAGAGCATTCCAAATCTCAGTATCATCAACTGCCTTAGTTAACAGTGATTCCAGCTTGCAAGGAATCAACATAGAATAATCCGTAGCAAATGATGAAAGAGGTTGATAAAAAAGATTGTTAAAATATTGAACAAAAATATTCTTAATATGATGTTCCTTAGTATGAATGTGGTCATCATCATCCTCTATAGCAACTATGCATATAATATATCTTCATTGTTGCATCCTTGAATGGAAATATCCAGTATTGCGGTCCCCACTATTGCTTCCTCATGTTTATAGGCAGAGGACAAAGTTGATTTAATTTTCTGGATATGAGCATAATCACTTTGATCCCTGTCATATGCCATATGAAGTTTTTCTCTAAGGACTTGGATTTCTTTTGCTGAGTTTAGCTTCTGAGATTTCTTCCAAAGTGACAATCCATGACGAAATTAGATAAAGCTTTTGAAAATCAGCAAGTGGGAGATGATAGGTTAAGAATTTAATACATAAAACTATAACTGCAGAGAATAGACCAATGTAGTAAAGTATAGTGTCGAATTCCACAAAGACCAGAAAGTACAAGATTTAGTTAAATCTCGAATTAAGCTAAGACTGAATAAAAAGATTGGTTGTGATTGAATCAAAACGGTAATTTAAAAACAGTTGAAATCTATAGAATAAAAGCGTCAAGAATCAGGGAATCCACATGTAGTCATGTTTAAAAATCAAATTATCATGCAGGGATTTTCTTTAAAAATATTTCTTAACGTGAAAAACGAATATAGAATAATCTCCTCTCGGAGTATTAAAACCTATGCTCAAATTATCAGAAACAAACTCTCGCCGTGTCTAACTAATTTGATCATGCAATAATGTTCAGATTCAATTGTTCATAAGAATTCATGACAATATTCTCGCAAGCAAGAACACTTATTCATCTAGACTAGATCTAACTTCTAAACCAAATCTCTTTGCGTTTATTAGTCTAATATCAATAAATTAGATGGTCAATCTAATTCATGCATTAATAACAAGTATAGACTAAGAACCTATCAATTGTTATCCCCTTATGGTAAATCTAACAATCAAACCTGATTTCTCTGGGAAACCCTAAAATCTAACTAGTGAACTACTCAAACATTGACAAGCAAACACAAACCAACATCTTTGAAGAATACATAATAAAATAAGTATATATATTATAAAGGGTTCAGAAATTTCTCTCCAAATACAAGGTGTTGAATCTCTTCTCTCCCAGTAAAAACTCTCCAAAATAAAATAAAGTTTAGTTCTAAAACCTAAAACCATAAGACTTTTATAGTGAAAAAGGTAAAATAATAAAATATGGAAATTAGGATAAGCTTGAGGACTTGGATGCAAAATTGGAAATTTTATGGTTCTTCTCGGGTAGAGTGCTCGAACGATCAAGTGGTTGCCCGATCGAGCACTTTGTAAAGTTGCATGATTGTTCTTCATTCTAGCCACATCAATCTAATGCTTCAGATTTTTCTAAGGGGATTTTCCCGATCGAGCAACATGTTGCCCGATTGTGCACTTCTCTAAAGCCTTGCTCGATCGAATAAATCTTCGCACGATCGATCACTTTTTTCTACATCTAGCCAATTCTTCTGATTTGCTGAAATGCACCTTTTTGTTCCAACACGACCCGAACACTTAAAATCCTGAAAATATACCAATTTTACAAGGAAAATGCTCGGAATAATGCAGTATAGCAGACATAAATGTCCACTATTATGCACTAAAACCGAGTAATATCAACTCCCTCAGACTTAGATCTTTGCTTGTCCTCAAGTAAAGCAAGATTTAATCCGGAGAAGAGGTTTGAAATAGACCACACAGAAACTCACAAAATCTCAGCAACCATAAGCATAGTTTCAAAATACAAAAGACACCAATCTCAAACAACTATTTTGAATAAATTGTTTACCACCACTAAACCAATAACATGTTTCCTACTCTAATTCTCAAATCAATCAAGTACCAAATCATATCAACCAGTTCTTTAAATTCATTTAAGTTCGGATACATGCACTCTCACCTATGGTATATCAATCAACTTTCTTAGGGTACCTCTTCTATCAAAATGTTCATACCAAACAGAGCATCAACCGATTTCTGATCCTGATCCTTTTCTCCCTTTCTCACTTCATTTTTTCTTTTTCTTATCTTACTGCTTTTCTCTTTTTTTTTTCTTTTTTTTTCATCACTTTTTTTTCTTTTTCTTTTTTTAGATGACGGCAATTCGCTGGGGTTGACTACAAACTTCTAGGTCATGCTTTCAACCCTTTTTCTGAACCGTTTTCTTTTTATTTTATGAAGGGAGAGAGAGAAAGGACCCGGATCGCACTGAGAGAACTTGTCAATTTTATAGAACACTGAAGAGCAAGGTATCTAATTCTTAGAGTATATCAACACCATAAGCAAGAATATTGTGGCAGAGCTATCATCAAATCATCAATAACTCAAAAGATCTGAACTTTCAGAAATAAATCAATCAGTAATGGGGTTCCAATCCTAATCTCAGCAATTAATCTAAGTCAGTAATCTAGAGAAATCGAATATCATACCTACATCATCGATTTTGATCATAGTTCCTTCGACTTGATAGACTCAAAATAAAAATTTGAAAATTTTCACTAAAAAGACAAAGCATCAAAACATAGTTAGTATCTTTACACCCTCCCCCAGACTTACTTCGCACCGTCCTGATGTGAAAATAAAGAAAGAGAAGGAATAAGAGTAACTAGAATCAATAGAAAAATCTCCAATATATGAAACTAAACAATAAATACTATATGAGTTCAAGGGAAAGAGATATACTAATGATGAATTGCTCTCAAACCTGTTCTGAACTCCTATGCCTTATCTGCTATGCTTGCAAAAAGAACAAACACTCAAGAGAGGTGTGAGCAATGGTTGAACAATGATTTAGCAATGCTAGCTTAAAAGTTAACAAGAATCAGTTGCAAGAGAAACCATTAAGAGCATGATGATCGAGCAATACTAATTAAAAATTAGAAAGAATCATATCTAAGAGGCATCATTCAGAACAGTTAAAAGCAATCAACCTAGTAGCACACAATCAATTGGTAAGTAAAGAGCAATGATCAAGAAATACTAATTATAATTAGCAAGAATCAATAATTACTTAAGGAAAAAAGCCAACTGACCATGAGTCTAAAATCAACTCAAGTCAAAACATCAAGAAAGGTGGTGAATGGTGATAAATGATCTAAGCAATACTAATTTAAAATTAGCAAAAATTAAGAGAGAAACCATTAAGAGAACCAACAATTCAAGTGAGATGATGAGTAATGAAAATAGATAAGAGATAACCCAAAATGTATTGAAGATCTTTCACCAGTAATAACCTGAATCACTTTGAACTCAAAACTAAAAGTAAGTAAGTTAGGACTAAAACTTACTAAAAATTGAGAGACAACTAATCTAGACTCCAAATAGTGGGTTGTCTCCCACCCATCGCTTGTTTAACGTCACTTAGCTTGACGGTGCTTACCTCTAAGTTGGAATTGGATCAACCTCCAGAGATGCTCCATAACAAGTTCCAAATTCAGTCATCTTCAGCTTCAGAACCTTACCCATCACACCTTTTCTAAAGTCAATCCCTCTCTCTTTGAGCTCCGGGGTGAGTAAAACTCTAAACTTTGAGAAAGGTTTTGAAAACCCCTTGCTTTTCACCTTATGCTCAATTGTATCCCCAAATATTGCTTGAGGAATCAAAGCTACTTGAGAATTCCTCTTTGTCTTCTTCGGTTCCACTTGCACATTTTCCTTGACCTTGGGATTGCCATTCATTTTTGAGATCTGGGGCTCTTTGTGCAAGACTTCAACAACTACACTCTTGAGTTCATGTTCAATCTGAAGTTCATGTTCAATCCGAAGTTCATTCTTCACCTTTTCTTCTTTGAACATAGTTAGCTTGGGTATCCCTTTTGGAGGAATCGCTGCGTAGAAAATCCTTTTCTTGATGTTCTTCAGGGATATGCGCCGATTGGGTAGATCAACAACAACTCCTACCATTGCGAGAAAATGTCACCCTAGAACCAAAGGTTCATCTTGGTACCCATTCATCTCCAAAATGTATAAATCAACGGGAACGAGACAATTCCCAACTTGTACTAATAGATGATAAACCCACTGGAAGAGATAGTAGAGTCATTAGCAAGCTTAAAGGTCATATTCGAGGATGTAATACCTGTTAGCCCCAGTCTTTCAGCAACAGTTACTGACATAACGCTCACATTAGCTCCAATATCACAAAGAGAGTATGTGAAATCTACTCTATTGATCGAACAAGGAACCAAAAATTTCCCAGGGTCTTGCAGCTTTTGAAGCTTTGATGACTAAATTTTCATGGATTTTACATATCAATTAGCATCAATTCTGAGGTCTAAAAGCGTGCATACATCACATTTGTAGTTTATTATAGTAAGTTTATGATTTTTAGGACTTTTTCATANTTAGGATTTTTAGGACTTTTTCATTAGAATTTGCATATGCACGCATTTTGGAGATTTTTCAGGAATTTCAGGAGTTTTCGGGAAGGATTTGTGATATTTCATAAAAGCAGCACTTAACATTGAATAGAGCAGCACTTAGCATGGAATGGACTGGATCTACCTTAGGACCAAAGCAGGATCGATCTCAGCACATGCCCGGATCGATCTCAAGCACTTCTGCATCAAGGCAGGATCGATCCCAACACCACACTTCAAATCGATCTCAGCAACACTCCAGATCAATCCCATAGCCACTTCAGATCGATCTCATATCGATCCCACCTCAGCAGGGATCGATCTCCACCTTTAATTGGATTGATATCTCTCTCATTCAACGAAATTGGTGAAGTCTCAAACGAAGCTAAGGAAGTGCATGGAAGTGAAGCAAGACTAAGAAGGAAGCAAGATGAGATCGATCTCACCTCTTTCTGGATTGATCTCAGGCACTCAATGCCTGGATCGATCCCAGCCTCAGACACACCTTAGACGCATCTCAGTTGGATCGATCTCATGCAAGCATCTTCAGCTCGGATCGATCACGCACTTACCAACCTGAAGTCAAACACGCTCCAACTTGACCAACTCAAATCCGTATACCACCTGAACTAAGGCCCAAGATCCAAGACAATGATTAATATTTTATCTTTAGTGCGAATTAAGGCTTTTTCTGAACACTATAAAAGCCCTAATTCGCCTCTATTTGCAAGAGCTTAGTTTTTCTTTCCTTTTTAGGTTTTAGTCTTAGGTTTTCTTTTCTTTTGTTGTTCTTCATGTTCTTGGTGTAAAAACCAGATTTCTTTTAAGTTTTAAGTTAATATTCTGTTTTCCCTTTGATTTCTTGCTTAGCTTTAGGTTTTTGTTTAGTTTGTGCATCTCTATTTTCATTTTAAGCTTTAACCTTCTATTTTAGTTTACTGTTTTATTGCTGTTCNGGTAGACTAGCGTTGATGTTCTGGGTTTACCTTAGTACCTAATTTGTTTGTTTTTAGATCCCTTATGTTTCACCTGTTCGTAATGCTGATTGTACTTCTACCCGGAAGGGACTGAAAACCCGCCGTTAGGCCCTTCAACACCGGAAGGTGAGAAGGTGTCTGGACATAGGTGATTTCATAGATTCGTTTCCCCCTTCTAAGGCATTATATGTTTGGGAAGCTTATTGACTAGAGTAGTTGTTGTTAATGCCTGCTAGGTAGTCACCGTCTATGACATCAGTTGAGTCTGTGACTGCTTTGCTTGAGATTGGTTGCCAAGGAATTAGAATTGATTTCATATGTTGCTACTGTCTAGGGGTTAACTCATTGTATGAGGTATGTTAGGTAATTAGGTAGATGAAGATGGATTCTTTAGTCAATTACCCATTTTCCTTAAGAACTGCTTTACATTGCTTGCACTTTTAACCTTCTTTGCTTTTACTCTATTTTTACATTTAAGTATTTTATGCTTCTTTCTGTTTTTATGCATTTTATGTTAATTGCACTTAGGACCTTTTAGCAACAACCCCTTATAACACTTAGCTTGACTTTAGAGCATCCATTGCATCCACATTGCTTAGTACATTCCCATTATGGATTGACAACTCATCTATACTACAACGATGGGTAATTGATACCCAGTAGGAAAGAAAAATCATATTATCAAGCTTCCTAAGTGAATTCAGTTGCTTTCTAATGATCTCTCTATCTTTGAACTCTAAGATGGGCTTCGTAGGTGGCATTGGGTATGGAATCCTGGGTTTATAAGAATTTAGAGGAATTTCAGAAATCTGGGAGGAGGGATCGATCGATCTCTTTAATTTTTGAATCCAGGTTCGTATGCTCGACCGGGAAAAACATGCCCGATCAGGCGTTTTGTTCTGATGTTTCTTCGAGATTAGGGATCGATCAGGCTGAGTAGGTGCCTGATCGATCAATTCCCCTGGATTTTTTCCAACTTGTTGCTCGATCAGGAAAATATTTCCCGATCGATCTCTTCCCACAAAATCTTGTTGCTCGATCGTGCAAAGGGTGCTCGATAGGGTAATTTCCTCTGAATCTTTTTCCAACTTCTCAAAATCCGCATCTTGTTCCAAATCACCCATTTCTTCTCTCAAATTAGCTACCAAATACTTAAAATAACCTTTTGGATTGTCCTCAACTTTCCCAGGGAAGACACCAGCTTGTCTTTTCACAACTTTAGAAGTCTGAGCAACTTGTATATCCAAATGCTTCACATGTGTAGAGAGTGCTTCAAATTTTGGATTCAGCTCTTTTACTTCTGTTTGGCATTGTTGTTGGCCTTCTAAAATTTTCTTGAACATCATCTCTATTGTGTTACTTTTTTAAGTTTGATTTGGTAGTGGTTGTTGAAATACAGGCTGAGAGGTTTGCTGAAAACCGCCTAAATTGGAGTTCTGCACAAAAGTCTTTGGTTGTTCTGGATAATGTTGATCCTAGGGGTTTTCAACATTAGTACTTCTCCAAGATATATTGGGATGATTCTTTTTAAATCCTTGATTATACCCTTGGTTGTACACCCTTTGACCTTGACTATTGTTGTAACTCACTTCTTTCTCAACACTTTCAGAATTCTGCTCTTGTAGAGCAAAGCAATCAACTTCTACATCTTCAGCAAAGCTGACATGTTTCGGGTTTTGATTCTTGAGAAGTTGAGCAATCAGTCCTTTCATCTCTAAGGATTCACTTTTCATTTCTGAAAGTTCAGAGTTAGAAGAAGGTGTATGTGCTTTTGTTCGATGATCAAACTCTGGGCAGTGATTGCTATTGCTAGCCACAAGGTTTTCAGTCAGAAGATAGGCATCTTGAACAGGTTTTTGCATGAAGTTTCCATCACTGGCTGTATCTAAAGATAGCTAGTATTTATGGTCAATCCCTCCATAGAAGGTGTTGAGGAGACTTACATCTGAGAAACCGTGATGTGGGTAGTCACGAAGAAGTTCTTTGAATCGCTCCCAAGATTCTAAGAATAACTCCACAAGACTTTGTGCAAAACCAAAAATCTTGTTCCGTAAAGTGTTGGTCTTAGTGGTGGTGAAGAACTGTTTTAGAAACTTGGCCTTGTAATCCTCCCAAGTCACAATAGATCTAGAAGGTAAAGATTTCAGCCAGCAAAGCGCTATCTCAACTGGAGAATGACGGAACAAGCTGCAATGCATGGAATCACGAGATACTCCATTAAGCTTGGTAGTACTGCAGATGTCTTCAAAGTGTCAATATGATCCATCAGATGCTCTGTTGCTAAACCATTGAATTGGTTGTTACTAATCATCTGAACGAGCTGGATAAGGAATTGGTATTCCCTTCGCTGAGGCTGTGGAGGTTGAATGGAGTTCCTGTTCGCATAGAATGCTTAAGGATTGTTGAATGAACCAACTAGAGGATGGTTCTGAGCATTACGCTGATTAACTCGCTCTGGGAAACCCCAATCCTCAAAACATCGATGGCCTTGTGGCACTTGATTGTCGTTAGGTCCTCCTCTTTCTTGATGGATAATCAGTTGATTCAGTCAAAGAAGAGGTGGATCGATTTGACCTTCGGGTGCGACCGGATTGATGAAATCAATGTTTTTAGCCATTGAATTGGTTGAGCTTGCGTCTTTCTTTGCTTTCCGGTTTGAACATTCTAACTTTGCAAGTTATGAGTTACTAAGGTTGAGCAATTCCTTAGATTTGTTAGATCATCTAGTCATGCACCTGTAAAACACAAACAAGAAGAAAGAAGAAGATGAGTACTGTAAAAAGAAAAATCTTAGACTAAACTCTTGAATAAACTAAAGAGGCACAATTGGTCTCCGGCAACGACGCCAAAATTCTGATAGGTTAAGAATTTAATTCCTAAAACTATTACTGCAGAGAACAGAACAATGTCGTAAAATATAAGGTCGAATCCCACAGAGACCAGAAAGTACACGATTTAGTTAAATCTCGAATTAAGCTAAGACTAAATAAAAAGGTTGGTTGTGATTGAATCAAAATGGTTAAAATATATAGAATAAAAGCGTCAGGAATCAGGGATTCCACATTTAGTCAAGTTTAAAAATCAAATTATCATGCGGGGATTTTCTTTAAAAATATTTCTTAACATGAAAAACGAATATAGAATAATCTCCTCTCGGAGTATTAAACCCTATGCTCAAATTATCAGAAACAAACTCTCGCTGTGTCTAACTAATTTGATCATGCAATAATGTTCAGATTCAATTGTTCATAAGAATTCATGACAATATTCTCGCAAGCAAGAACACTTATTCATCTAGACTAGATCTAACTTCTAAACCAAATATCTTTGCGTTTATTAGTCTAATATCGACAAACTAGATGGCCAATCCAATTCATGCATTAATAACAAGTATAGACTAAGAACCTATCAATTGTTATCCCCTTATGATAAATCTAACAATCAAACCTGATTTCTCTTGGAAACCCTAAAACCTAACTAGTGAACTACTCAGACATTGACAAGCAAACACAAATCAACATCTTTGAAGAACACATAATAAAATAAGTATATATATTATAAAGGGTTCATAAATTTTTCTCCAAATACAATGTGTTGAATCTCTTCTCTCCCAGTAAAAACTCTTTAAAATAAAATAAAGTTTAGTTCTAAAACCAAAAACCATAAGAATTTTATAGTGAAAAAGTAAAATAATAAAATATGGAAATTGGGATAAGCTTGAAGACTTCGATGAAAAATTGAAAATTTTCTGGTTCTTCTCGGGGAGAGTGCTCGATCGATCAAGTGGTTGTCCGATCGAGCACTTTTTAAAGTTACATGATCGTTCTTCATTTTAGCCTGATCGATCTAATGCTTTGGAATTTTCCAGGGAGATTTGCCCGATCGAGCAACATGTTGTCCGATCATGCACTTCTCTAAAGCCTTGCTCGATTGATCAACTCTTTGCACGATCAGTCACTTTGTTCTGCATCTAGCCAATTCTTCTGATTTGCTATGAAATGCACCTTTTTGTTCAAACACGACCCGAACACTTAGAATCCTGGAAATATACCAATTTTATAAGAAAAATGCAGAATAGTAGACATAAATGTCCACTATTATGCACTAAAACCGAGTAATATCACGAGACCAGTACAATTTGTTTCCCATATATTAGCCATTGCATCATCAAATGTAGGATCTGATATCCAACAGTTATCATATCTAAATAAGGAAGAACATGCCCATTTGTTTTGTGTTTTTTTCTAGAAGAAGTGGTCTATGGTCTAAATCCCCCGAATTCAACATCTTAACATAAGCTCTAGGTAAATACTTCAACCATTCTTCATTTTCCATCATCTTTTCAATTCTGGTTCTAACAACATAACCATAACGAGTTCCTATCCAAGTATAATTTCCACCATAAGTGTGAAGATTTGTGAGTCTTAATACAAAGATGAAGCTTTAGAATGGAAGAAAAGAACCAATTGATCTGCGTTTGCCTCCTTGTTTATCATCCCTTGATTTAATATCATTGAAGTCACCAAAATATAAGTTCAGAGATCTTGTAAAACTGGATTCACAACATTACGAGCTAAAGATTGCCAAAACTGATTACGTTGAGATTAGTTAGGTGGTCCATATATATATAGATAAGCTTACTTCTAATCCCTTTCGTGTAGAGCCAAAATTCATTATAATATGCAGAGGAGACCAAAGGTGGACTGAAGTTTATATAATCATGCCAAAAAATTGCTATACCACCTCTTGTACCAGTTGGAGAATGAAGAAACCACTTAGAGTAACCGAGTTTTAGACCAATATTTCTCACAAAAGGATCTTTATTCTTAGTTTCAGAGAGAAACAAGACATTAGATTTGTATATACTCCTGATTGCAAAAGGTTGGTGAACTGTCAGGGTGTTCCTCAATCCCTGACAATTCCAATGTACTAATCTCATATGTCTTTGGGTGGTTTATGGGTTCCACCCTCTCTTTTAAGATTAAATTACTTTTTGGTCATATAGATGATGCTTCATCATTAAGAAGAGCATGATCTGATTTGCGTTTCTTTCCTATCTCAATAACTAAATGAGACTTGCAACGCCTGATATCCATAGATGAAACTATCTGGGCTTGAGAGTTTGATTGATTCACTTCAACAACATGCACATGAACAATTGGTTCTTTAGGAAAATGATCCATGGAGATATAAGCAAGGGAATTATCATCCCGGGATTCTATACATTGGGAGGATTCATGATTTAGAACACCGTAGGTAAAGCAAAATTTCCTTAGCTTTTCAAAGACATATCGAATGAGAGTCGGTGGACAAGCATTTCTAAATTGGATATAATGCGAGAAGATAAGCTTAGTACATCAATCTTAATGCGCACCCAGGCTTCCGAAGGTTGCCCATTATTAGGTTCCCGAGTACGAACGTTTTCAATCTGGCATAAGATCTGACCCAATTCTCGAAGCATTGGGTCATCTAGGTATTTATCAGGAATATTAAGCAGCTGAACTCAAAAGATGATTTTTTGTAGGTAAGCGGGAAATGATCGGCGAGACCAGCGATCAACAACTAACAACCGATCCTTGAATGTCCAAGGACCAACATCAATGATTGTATTCAGATGAGCTTCTTTCTTAAAGTAGAATTGGATCGTCCGGTCATCCAATACTCGAGCAGTGACACTTCCTTCCATCTTCCAGGCCCCACATAAGGTTTTTTTTACCACATACACCTTCTGTTGAGTTGCATGCAAGCATCAAACAACTAAGCTAAGGTTATTAGCTTCATCTCTTAGACGTTGACCATAAGTAGTTGGCTAAAAAAGGATCAGATCAGCTCCAAGAGTTAACTGTTGCATATTCTTCCAGATATCGTTAAACATCTTGACAAAGTGATGCAGTGAGAGAGAAGATGGGAACAGAGAAAAGTATAGCTTATCTAGAATAGAAATTGAGAACAAGAAATGACCGCACTAGGACGAAGAGGAAATCACACATAGCAAAGAGAGACGCACCAGGACGGAGAATGCAGCGGACCTAGGTAGTCACTTCCCTATGCAAGTGAACTACCATTTTTTATATATAAAAAATCAACATATATATATATATATATATATATATATATATTAAAAGTTAAAGCAATAAATATAGTAATTAAAGATTTAAGTTATGAAAATAGTAATTATGAACCACCCAATCAAATTATTAAAGTCCATATTAGTTTTTTGAACCATTAAAGATTTAAGTTATGAAAAATATCGCTTTTCAAATTTATACTCGTTATAAGATTCAAATTGTCAATAAGCCTAATATTAACATAAAATTCTTGACAAAAAGAGATAAACATAAAATTTAATCTAATTTATTCTTAAACAACTTACTAATTTTTGGATATTTTAGGTATTTTTAGTTATCTTGGATATTTTCAGTTTTGGATATTTTGAATATTTTCAGTTCTTTAGGTTTTTTGAATATTTTTGGATAAAATATCTGAACTGAACCGAAACCATTAAGATATTGGTTCTCAAATGGTTCCAAAATTTTAGATCCAAACCGACCTAAACTGAACCGAACCAACTTTTTTAATGGTTCCTATATAGATACAATATTAAAGTAATTGAAAAAATAGAACCAAACGGAATCGACCCAAACTGAACCGAATAACCGAACGTCCATCTCTATTTTTGAACTAGGGAAATTAATTTTCTGAGATCGCCACTAAAAATGTTAATCTTAGTAAGGTTGTATGCAAACTATTTTGATTTATACGTCGAAATTACTTTTCTTGTAGCTTTTTGAAAATTAAAATACAATTATACAGCTTCTGTTTCGTAAAATAATAATTAAGGAGCATGGAAGATAGATTGGAGAAATCAGATAGACGTTGGAATATTCAGATATTTGGCCAAATTTGAGGAGGACACATGCCAACTTGGTCAAGTGGTGAATAATCTATTGCTTACTTAATAACATTTAAATGTTTAATATCAACTTGCTTCTGCAAAATGATTCTTAAAGCTATCTATATTTGTGTGATAAATTAATTTTTTTAGATATATTTTGCTTGTTACTTATATTATTCTTTTACTCCATTATACAAAGTACCTCTATAATTTTTCTAATGGTAAAATCCATGCCAAACTATTGGGAGCTTATATATGTTTTTTTGTTTGTTCGAAAAGTGATTTTATTAAAATGGTTAAAGTTTATTTCTGCACCTTTTTTACATAAGTTTCTTACATTATTTTTTCATACATAAAATTGATTTGTTAGTTGTGTTGTTTTGCATTATAGGTATTGTTGTGGATTAGGTTTAGTTATTCTACGGATGACAATAAAATATTTATTTATTTATGTTTAACATAAAAGGTAAAAATTATACTACTCCATGTGTTTTTTTTTTTTTTTTAATTAAGTGTAAATAGATTGCGTTAACTAGTACTTAATTATATGGGGAAAAAACAAATGGGGACAAAAAAGTGACATTTTAGGAATCTGTCAAAATTGTAACGACCTTGATAGACATAAAATTGAGTATTAAGTTTTTGTAATTGGTGGAAATTGGGACCCATGATGAATAGGCATCAGATTCCATACTCAAGCAACATCACATTCAATTTTTGTATGCATTAATTACTATATATTTATAAAATGATTTAGTTAATCAAATATGAAGAGTTTAATTCACAAGACTTAAATCAGAAAAGCTTGATATATTATTGTGTTAAATAATCTGTCTTTACAATGAGAAAAAGGAAAAAAGAAGGAAAAAAACATAGTGTTTAAGCTCAAGAACTCTCTTTCCTTATAAGAATTTAGTACTTGTTAACATAATTCATAGTTACTTTCACACATATGCCAAAACTATTTGAAATTCTTTTCTGACTCTCATTGTCTAAAATATCTTATGCGATTTTTTTCATAAAAGGTTCTCTTTATTTTCGAGCCATCAATATTAGTTATTTTCTCTGTATAATAATATAAAACATTTTAAAATTTTCGTTTAATACAAGATGTTATCATATTTCTATATAATACTAAATATTTTGTAAGGATGTTTTTTATTTATTGGTTAACGAGTTTTAAACTATATAATAAGTGAAAAAACCAAAATTTAAGTTTATACATTTCAACTAAAATATCTTATATAATAGAACACGTAAAATGTTTATCTACACATTAATTATACATAATATGTATTTGGTAGAGCCGGTCTTGAGCTCAAGCAGAGCAAGCATGCGCTTGCGGCCCATTTTTTAATTTAAAAATTTTAGTTAAGAAAACGGCCATTTTTTTGAAAATTGTACAATTTTGGCATATTTTTCCATTGTAGATTGCGGCCTTTAGAAAATTTTTAAAATCTCAGGACCGGTCCTGGTACTTGGGTATATTTGTATAAATGTGTGTATAGAAAATACACAAAGTACAAAGTTATACTGTTGCACATTATCTTTAGTTGACCTAATTATTTTAAAATTTAGAATTAATTTTCCATTAATTATAACAAAATTTATTGATTACTTTTGTACAACATGCAGTTATTTATTCCAAGGTTGATGTTTAAACAAGATGCACTTGTTCTTACTTTGAGAGAGTATATATATATATGATTAAATAACCAATTATTACGCTGCTTTTCCTATAGTTTTTTTTCTTCTTCATATTCTTTGTAATCTCCGATGTTATAGTATATATTTTCCCCAACCATTGAGAATATTATGCTATGAAATTAGGTTTAATAATTCAAGCTTAGAACTTGTTTTACTACTTTAGCATTGGCCAATAAATATATAAATTCTACCTTAGATATCTTACTTCAATCTCCTAAAATGCAACCTTATTCACATAAAATTCACTATAAATTTGTAATCTTTTTTTTTGGTTCTTCTTCTCATTTAAAGTGCTTTAAGAACCTAACACAAGTTTTACATACATTTGATTTAATTTCAAAGAGATCAAAACTTGTAAAATTTAAACCCCTCGAAAAACATTTAATTCACACAATAACACATGAGGGTGAATAACATGGTTAATTAACGCTTAATGATGATTATATATCTATTACTCTATTACATATATAATCATATATATAGCAAATCACACATAACATATATATAGAACTATATATAATGTATGTGAACATTTAGGGATTATACGGCGGCTGCAACTCTCACTCCTTTGCCGGATTTTGCGGTGGTTACCACCGTTGATTTTTTTGCCGACGCCGATTTTTCTTTCTCTTTCTTCTCATCTTGTGCCATTTGTTGTTGTCTACATTCTAAACTACAAAAGGCTGTATCTCCCCTGCCATTTTCGTAAACACAAAACCATTACTACTTAATTAATATATACAACAAACTAAATAACTACTTATTGTCTAATAGTTTGTGCTACTACTTTATCCAAATAATAATGTTGTTAATAAAAGAAAAACAAATTTTATGGTATTAAAAAGTATTCTTTAAATCAGAATGATTTGAAGGCTAACATTGATTAACAAAATATGAAAGATTATAGACTAAAAGGTTGGAACTAACAAAATAAAAATAAACCCAATGTTTATAGTGGTTCATCATTACATAATTAAAATAAATTCATCACTATATAATTTACATAAACATCAAACTAATTAATCAAGGTGCTGGTGACACAAATTCTTCGTTATATAAATATTTCTTTAATTCCGAAAATTAAAGATTGGCTTTGGTTAATACAAAGAGATTATGAATCGAAAGTCTAAAACTAAATAATACACACAATATTTATAATAATCCATCACTATATAATTAACATAAAACCATCGGTACATATATAATATATTAACATAAAATAGAAACTAATTAACCAATGAGATGTTGGTAAAATATAGAAAATTAAGTGATCTATTGATTGTCACGATACTTATTCACTAGACCAGAGTTCGAATATTATCTTTCGCTATATGTATATATGAATATAAAGCTTCTCTTCTAAATAGAACTTTGGGAAAGATCGTTATAATCCAACCATATAAAAATTGATGATGTTTTTTTTTATTTTAAATCGGATTATGATTAACAAAATATTAGGAACCGTATGTACCTATACATATAGATGTCACGGCCAGGAACAAGAAGACGTTCACAAAGTGAACAAGATCTTAAAAAATGTCCATCATCTGAGTAATCTCCTGAGTGTCTCCTCACGTTACTTCTTGGTGAGACCATAGCTATCAACCGTTGATCTAATAACCCACGATGTTGATCAACGGCTGCTATAAGTTGACTTTGTTGGTTTGATACTTCTGATTCACCGGGAAGGTTAAGATCAAATGTTATCTTTGAAAGACTTGTGGTTCTGTTGATTGGTGGTCGTTGTCTCTTTCCAAGCAACATCTTATTATGTTTCTGTTCTTTCTTTGAGCTATGAACAGAGCAAGTCTAGAGAGAGAGAGAAAGAGAGAGAGAGGAGGGAGTGAAGAAGATGAAGGGACATGGCAGATAAAGAAGAACCATAAACTGAGGAATGAATCTTGACCGTTAATTTCTCCCATCTTATTTTGATTGCTTTACTATCTATATTGCCACGTCAAGATTCTGAAATTACTTTTGGTAATATTTTGCATTTATCTTGTTTTCATGGGGTAACAAAATTGTTTTGCATTTATTGGATGGAAAAACCAGAAAAATACTCCAATTCTACAATACTCCCTATATTTCATAATAAATGATTTTTTAGAGTTTTTACAAATATTAAGAAAATAATGATAGATTCTTTCTCTTTAACTTATCTCAACATTATTTTTAAAATTTCAATCTTTAGAAAAATTAATATTGTGTTTTTTATTTTTCTCTTCAACTATTGGCACAAAAGATGTGACACTGATTGTTTTAAATGAAAATGTGTTTTGAGTATTTTTAAGAAGAGAAAAATATTAAGTAAAAAGCAAAAAATCTAGTATTATGAAACAAAAATAAAATCTAGAAAATCATCTATTAAGAAAAAAAAAAATTGTTGCTATTTTAATACACCAATGTTCTTTGTCATTTTAATACATGAAATTTTCGAAATCGCAATTTTTACATAACGAAGCTAACGGCCGTTAACCATATTTACCAAAGTTTACTAGTTTCCCGAATAATACACGAACTATTAAGATTTTTCAGTTTAATACATAAACTAATGAATTTGTATAATTTGATATATATATATTTAAAAAAAATATATTTTCATGTTAATAAAATTGATAGAAGACATTTTAAAACATGTGAAATAATTACTATTATTAATGGAAAATAAATTAATTTTTTTTTAGTATTGCTACTTTCTTGATATCATTTTTTGTATGAACTTCATTGATATTACTTATACCTACCATAATTATTTGAACACACTTTCTCATTAGTTTTTTTTAAATTGTTTACTTTACTCGCGAAAAATTTTATAACAAAATGAAAATAATATTTCATGTGTGAGTCGAAAAATGTACTCAAAAATTAAGAAGAATATGTGTTCGTACAAATGTTTTTTTTTTTCTATTTTAAAATTTTGATGTTGAATTACAAAATGGTAAACAAGTGATGGTAAAAATATAGTATTGAAAATATTTGTTTGTTTTAATCTCTTTTCCATCAATGTAATATAAATATATATAAGAATAATTATTTCAAAAGTTTTAAATTTTGTTTTAATAATTCTATTAACATGAATATTTGTTTTAAANCACACACACACACACACACACATATATATATATATATATATATATATATATATCAAATTATACAAATTTGTTAGTTCATGTATTTAAATGAAAAATATTAATAGTTCATGTATTATTTGGGAAACCAGAAAATTTTGTAATTATGGTTAACGTCTGTTAGGGTTCCGTTAAGTAAAATTTTGGTTTCAAAAAGTTCAAGTATTTAAATAGTAATTACAATAAATTGGTGTATTAAAATGACAACCACAAAAAATTGATGTATTAAAATGGCAACCGAAAAAGTTTGTGTATTATAATGACAAATGTTATACAGTTGAAATATTTTTCTGGGTTTTTCCCTTTATTGTAACACCAATTGTAACCCTTCCGGTTAGAGGTGTCAAACAGTTCAGTCCACGTCCATTTGGACCGTTTCATAATGGGTTTAAACTTTTTGACTTATGGCAAATTGACCGCAGAATTCGTGGACAATTAATAGAATATCCAAATCCGCACCAACAAATTTTACATATTAGCGGATCGGTTCACATATACTTTATTTATATTTTTATGAAAAATTAATAATAAAATGTATAAGTTTTAAATTTGATAACTTAATTTAGTGAAAATATAAATATTTAATTTCTATAAATATTTTAATTTTATACGCAAAATTTTATGTTTTGTTACCTATTTTATAGATTTTAATTTATTAGATACATCAAATTATTTATAATTTAATTACTTGTTATTTAAACTAGTAGTCGACAGATCAACTCGCAAACCCGCAGACAAAAATTCGTTAATCATGCGGTCCGTAAAAAGTCAACCTGCGAGATTCGCCTTTAAATGAAAATAAATATTTTGTCCAAGCCCGTCCCATGGCGGTCCGAATTGGATGTAACCCGCATATTTTAACCCGTTTTGACACTTTTACTTTCGATCGTTCTAATATGTGAGTTTTGGTATTTTTTTTCAATTTGCGTATTTCACTATTATCCGACGATAGAGTGTGCTATTTTGGAATGTTTAAAATTTTTTTTTACTGACTTTATATATCACCAAGCGTTTTTTTTTCATATTATGTCTTCACTTTCACAATACTAAAAAAAGATTTTATGGTAGATCATTTATCCTTTGATTGCTCTATTATAAACAAAGTTAATCCTATTCTTTTGATGATTGCAAGCAAAAAGCAAAAGCTGTTTTAGAAAACATGGTGAAAGAATTGAACCTTGTAGTATCGAGATTTCGTGTTTTCTACCACTACGCTAATTTATCTTATGACATTATTGGTTAAAAATATTTTCGATCAAAAATATTCTATAATATTATTGCCCACAAATATGTATTTGTTGGACTTGGCCAAGAGCTGTCAATGACCATATGCACATTTAATTACGTAATTTCTCATGACAAGTGACCGTAAAGATAAATGCACTTTTTATGCACCATCATTTTTTTATGAACTCAGATATTACATATATCATGTTTTAATTATGTAGCTGGTTTTAAAATTTTAGACATAGAATTTTTTTAATTTGGAAATCAATTTTCTATATAATTTGTTTACTGTTTAAAAATTTGATAACTTGGATATTATAAAGAAAAGAATTCAACCCTGTTTGTCGAATGTTCCGGTCATATGTGTAATAAATAATACTATGTTGCTATAGTCCATGGTAAAGGAGTAATGTGATATCATTTGTTTGAAAGTAATCATATCAATGATAGTTGTATGTTTTATTGGTTAAAAAAGTATTAACAGTGTTGGATATTTAGCGAATTTAGTTCACATATCTATTATTCTGAAATAAAGGATAAATATATAAATACATACAAAATAAATTCAAAACGTGAAAGAAACTCTCTCAGTCAAGATTTCAAAAAATTTCATTACTAAGTAACCTTTACTTCTGAGATAATCTCACCCATTTTTTTTTTATCTGAAATAGTAAAGTTTTTGAATTCTTGACTGGACTGAGGGATATTCCACCGCTCCTGATCGGCCAATGGGCTTTTCCCGCCGGCGTTAGCTGAGCTTAACTACTACCAGGGGCGGACCCACGCCTAATCCAACGGTGCACGTGCACCCAACTGTTTTTATATATATATATATATTTTTTTACAAGCCCACAATTATTAATTTTCAGCCCAATTTAAATGCTAAAGTCAAT
>OVBE01002933.1:0-28699 GCA_900406425.1 Iberis pinnata | reverse complement strand
TGGCTCGAGGTAGACTTGAGTGTTGGCTCGACGTAAAACGAAGATGGCTCGACATGAGGAATCTGCGGCTCGATGTGCAAGAGAGATGGCTCGATATGAGGAATCTGCGGCTCGATGTGCAAGAGAGATGTGGCTCGATGTAAAAGAATGATGTTGGCTCGACGTGGACATAAAGACATGGCTCGACGTAGAATGGAAGCATGGCTCGATGTCATTAGTTGTTGGCTCGATGTCATTTCTCACGGCTCGAGGTGAAAGGTGCATTGGCTCGACAAAAATGTTAGGTTATGGCTCGATCAAAATGATTCCTTGGCTCGACGTGGTTTTGCCTCGGCTCGACGTGGTTTTGCCTTGGCTCGACGTGGTTTTACCTTGGCTCGACGTGGAGGATGCCGACTCGATGAAACATTTCTCTTTGGCTCGATGAGAATGGTG
Source organism: Iberis pinnata (assembly GCA_900406425.1). Taxonomy (NCBI): domain Eukaryota; kingdom Viridiplantae; phylum Streptophyta; class Magnoliopsida; order Brassicales; family Brassicaceae; genus Iberis; species Iberis pinnata. Next base: position 28,264 of record OVBE01002933.1, on the reverse strand, counting down.
AATGGCTCGGGCAAGACAAGTAAAAGTGGCTTGATGTGGATTTGTCTTTGGCTCGATCAAAACATGTAAAATGGCTCGACCACCAATTTTTCCGTGCATTTTCCTTAACTTCTTCAAATTCGCCTTAATGTTCTGGAAACTCCTGAAATCCCTGAAAAATCTCCAAAATGCATATGTATGCAAGTGCTAATGCAGAATTTCCTGAAAATGCAAATTTACTAGTAAAGTCTTGTAAGTGTAACATATTCACATCTAAATGATCCTAAAATGAGAGTAAATGACTTCTAAAAGCTACTAAAATTCAGAGACATGAGAAAACAAATTGCAATGGAGGATTAGAACAGCAGTGAGGACCCTACATATCAAGTAGGTGACGAGATGAGTGCCAAGATGCAGGAGTATTATGCCGAGTTTGCGGGTTCAATAATACAAAAGGGAACTTCCCGAATGTAATTTGACTAGAGTTCTGAAACTCCCCACCTAGAAGCCCTCCTTACACGAAGCTTCAAAGGGACTCGGTTCCCTCATAAGCCAACGATGGGCGCTTTAGGGATAGCGAATGATATGTCCCATCTATTCAAGGCAACAAGCCTAGAGAAGTTCATGACCACTCACAATGATGGATACAAGGAAGAAACCTACCACTTCCTTGCAACGGTCCAACTACACTTTGATGATGACGATATGCTTGGGTATATCACATTCTCATTGCAGGGACAAGGCTATGAACTTTTTGTGGTTGATTTGAACCACCTCTACGGGTTCTCGAATGATGGGAACGTTGATAACCTTCCAGAATATGCAAAAGAGGAGCTGTCTGCATTGTGGACGACAATAGGGGTTGGAACCTACGGTCCAGGAAAATAAAAGTGCTCAGGAATAAGGAACTCGGTCTTGCGGTATTTCCACAAGAAAATTGCAAATACTATATTTGCAAGGGAGATGACTGGGCTTGTCACCGATGGACAAATGGGAATGATGGATAAAGCCTTAAATCCCACATTGCAGTGCACCTCTAACGGTCGTCCATTGGAAGGAGATAGAGCTGACTCTAGCCTATCTTGGATCTTAATAAACCAATTGATGTGGTAAAGAGACTGGGCTACGGTGAACTATAAAAAGAGAGTCCGTGGAACCTTGACGGTGGGGGGGGAATTCTTACACCTATCCTAAGAGCCTGCAACGTTCCTTTGGAAGGCAAAGGTCACCCAGCAAGGTTGATTGACCTGGTTATTTGAAGAACTATCATTTCTTAGAAGGGAAAATCATTGATCAGAAGTATAGCTTCATTCACGCAAGCTTTGGAGCTGCACTCATGTCACTCCCCAATGAGATGGTCACAACAATAAGGAAGGGGAACAACATAGAATTCCAACCAAACAAAGAAGTTATGATATCTTATCAGAACGAGGAAAGAAAGGAAATAGCTGAAGAAGCAAACGTTAAAGAAATAGAAGCTCCGGTTGATCAGGAGCTAATTGAACGTGACTGTTATCATTTCGAAGAAGCTCCAACAAAAAGACAGGGAAAAAGCTTGGCAACAACTCATAAAAACATAGACAAGCTTCAGAAATAGAACAAGTTCCAAGACAGTTACATCACCAGGAAGTTCAAGGAGATGACCTCTCTGATTAAAAAACTCACCCTGAAGCTCAACAAGACCACATCCTCAAGGAATCAAGAGTCCCCCAAACACTTAGAGAGAAGCAAGTCCATCACCAACAGTCCAAGGAAGCCACGATTTGAGCAATCTCACCGTCACTCCTCTGCAGATCCGGAAACAATGCGGAGGAGAAAGCGGCACCACTCCGAAAGAGAGAACCGTGAATTAACTAGCCATAGAACCATACATCAACCTCAGCTACTACAACATAAAGCATTCTAACAGCATCAAGAACTTCAGCAGCAACAGCAAGAAGCAGAAGATACATACCCGGCATACTATGATATGATGCATGAATATCTTCCTTGCATATACTCCACACCTTTTGAGGTCCATCAAAATTTATATGCTTCATTGTCTAATCTGCTTGTTGCTCTTCGAATTCTACTTGATATTTCTGCTTGTTGCTTCTATCTGCCCTTTATGTTTAAAGCGTTTTTAATGTTTTCACTATCCTGTCCTTCCTGGAGTCCAATCCTGAAATTGGTTTACACAGAGACTGTGTAATTCAGGTTTGGGGGACGATTCGGGGGACCTGCTATTTAATGAAAAATTTCCTTGTTTGTTCCTTTGTCTCCACTTTGCATTGCATTCACATAGCATCTATTAGAATTTGAAAATCCATAAAAATTTGAAATTTTTTCGAAAATCCTTCTTCAAAAATAGAGTGTCATTGTAGTTGCATTTCATGTAGTTGCAAATAGGGTGTTGCATTATCATGTAAGTTGCATGTGCAGAGGGAACTAGGAAGATGATAACCTTGTAAGTATGTTGTTTTCTCAGAAAGTGTTAGTGCCCTCCCTGGTTGTTAGTTGTCTAATGCATCCTGAACTTGTCTGAAGTAAAACTGCACCTTGCTTGGAATGTGAACTTGCATGATCATTTGTCTCCTGAAGCATGCTGCGATTTGAATTTTGTTCCTATCTATTAGAGCTTGAATTTGAATGTTTAAATATCATGTTTGTGTGTTGAATTTGAACTCATGGATAACATATACATATTTGTGTTATCATCTATCTTTTACCACTCTTGTTAACCCAAGTAGAATCCCCACCTTTGAACCTTGCCTTCTTTCAAACTCTGAATTTACTACTGAGTGGCAGGACTATTATGGAATGAGCTTGGTATAATGTGTTAGGTTCGAACTGACAGGAATAGGGTCTCATGTAGTTCTAGTCCATGCTTTTTGGACTAGATAGGACTAGGTGGAATTCAATTTTTAATGTTGGTTTGGGTGGAAACAAATGAAAAGGGTATTGGTAGTTGGTAAAAAGGAAAGTGTTAAGAAATAACCTTAGGGGAGGAATGGAAAAAGAAGCAGAACATGCTAGTGAAAAGTTTAGGGGAAAAATGGTATGCAAAAGAAGTATGGCTAGTGCAAAGTTAGAAAAGATATGTGACCATGAATTCAAAAGGGTCAAACCCAAAGGATATTGTAAATGAAAAAGGGTCTAAGGCCATAAGTGTTTTAAGTAAAAAGGTTCCTAAAATAGTTAGTAACATCTGAGAAGCAAGTCCCTCCTAAGTGTAACAAAGAAAAGATGAAAAATGGGAATGTGAATGGGTTTGATCACTTTGAGTTTCAAAAGGGTAGAACTAGGACTCCTCACTGGGTACAATCAGGAAACTTAGGTTTCATTAGCGTTGGGTAGATGGGGTTCTATTTCTGTATGCATCTAAGTGTTCTTACCTTTAGCCTTCTGCTAAAGCTCATCCCCTTTTGAGAGAACCCGAACTTTTAACCATTGCATGAAAGGGTCATTTTTACTCCTTAACATGTGCTGGATCAAATGAGTTCATTGATGGCACATGACTTGATCCATGGTTCCTGATTAATGAATGTTAAAGGAGCAAACGAATTTGAATGCATTGTGGAAGTTGGAATTGGTCTGTGATGAACTGTGATGAGTATGGCTAAACTTTTTAAGTAGGATAAGCTTAGGATTGCATTATAGAACTAGTAACAGGGACATTAATACTATATGTGTTTGCAGCATGTTTTGGATATGAGTTCCCACTTTCAAACCTCACTCCCAGACTTCTGAATTACTTTCTTGAGGGCAAGCAAAGATTTAGTTTGGGGAAGTTGATGACTATTAATTTTCATGGTTTTTACATGTCATTTAGTATCAATTCTGAGGTCTTTAGGTGTGCATATATCACATTTATAATTGATTTGAGCAAGTTTATGATTTTTATGAATTTTGCATTAGAATTTGCATATGCACACATTTTGAAGATTTTTCAGGACTTTAAGGAGTTTTCAAGAAGGATTTGTGAGATTTCAGAAAAGTAGGACTTAACATAGAATAGAGCAGCACTTAGCATGGAATGGACTGACACTTAACAGGATCGATCCCAGCTTCAACCTGGATCGATCCCAGCTTCAACCTGGATCGATCTTAGCTCACTCCTGCATCGATCCCAGATCGATCTTGCATCACATTTCTGGATCGATCCCAAGCAGCTTCTGGATCGATCTCAGCTGCAATATTTGGATCAGTCCCAAGAAACATCTGGATCGATCCCAGCTCACTTCTGGATCGATCCATATTGATCCCAGCATGCATTCAGATCGATCCCAGCATGAATCCAGATCAATCCCGCGTCAAACTTCTTGATCGATCCCAGCACTCAACACCAGATCAATCTCGTTCAAGCCACAAACAAGCTTGATCGATCTCAAAATCAACTTCTGGATCGATCCCACTCAAGCGTCCCCAGTTCAAATCGATCTCGCACTAACCAACTCGAAGTCAAACATGCTCCAACCTGAGCAACTCAATTGCATATCTGGTGCATGTTGATCTTTCATTTTCGTTTTTAATCTTGTATTTTAAGCTTTGATCACTTTTTGGGTTAATTACTGTTCTATTGTTGTTCTTGCTTTTCTGGGTTTGAGTTCTTGCTGTTCAACCTTAGATCTCCATGTTTAGCTTTGAAGTTATGATTTCTGTTTTCTCTGTTTTTACTTCCATGAGTAGTGAGTAGTTCCTGAAGTTCCTGAGGATGGGGTAGACTAAGGTTGATGTCCTGATCTCACCTTAGGCACCTAAGCTTGTGTGAAAAGTTACATTCCTTCTGCTTCATTGTGCTTAATGTTGGTTTCTTTCACGCCAATTGAAATATGGTTTTGGACACTCCAGCGCTCGAAAAGCGTTCTATGGAATGTCTGATCATGGTGATTTTAGAGATTAGTCCATCCTTATGCAACACCCTAGATGCTTAGGATATGCATCTCAACCTAGGGGTTTGGATGACTAGGGGGCTTTTTGGCTTTGGAAGGTTAATGCTTAATGCCTTCTAGGTAGTGTACCGTTAACGGAAGTTAGGTCTGGTGATTGCTTAGGTTGATTCCATTTATCAAGGGATTGAACTTGTTTACTTATCAACCTATCGTCTAGGGATAGCTTACTGATTGTTTGAGGTATGTTAGGTGCTTAGGTAGATTGGAACGGATCTCTAGTTGATTATCCTTAGTCCTTAGGAACTGCTTCACATTTGTTTACATCTTTCACTCTCTCCGATTTTATTCTGTTTTTGCATCTTAGTATTTTATGCTTCTAGTTCTGTTTATGCTCTTTACTTCCAGCATGTCTCACTGCACTTAGGACTTGTTAGCAACCCACGCCCCTTTTAGTGTTTAGCTTGACTTAGAAGCATTCATTGCATCTTGATTGTTAGTGCACACCTGATTGGATTGATACCTCATCTATACTACAATGATGGGAAATTGATACCTCAGGACCTAAAAAATCCTATCAACGTATCCAACCACCATTGTTTGGGTTTGTTTGGTTGTTCACTTTCAACCCCTTATCAGGTTCCACAACAAGCATGATTGCTCGATCAGGTAGGATTTCCTTGATTATGAAGTTCTTGAGGCGTTTTAGGTTCACATCCCCGGGATAGTGCTCGAGTTCTGTTGTTGGGGTTTAAAGATCAAAACTTTCAGAGTTTGTTGTGCCCGAAGTGGGCTTTTGAGGTGATATGTGCTCGAGATCATAATCCTCTTTTTCTGAAATGGGTAGTTTACTCTGGTCAGTTGCTACCCCCAGTTTTCTGTTTTTCTTTACCTCTGCAGAAACTCCTGCATCTGGTTCCTTGTAATCCCAAATGATTTGTATGCTCTGAAATCTTGTTTGGGTCCTTCATAAGCCCATACTCTAGCGAATCACTGCTTGAGGGCCCGTCTTCATGATTTTCCTCATTCATCTTCTTGATAGAGAATAACTAACCTTGGATTATAGGCTTTTTTGTCTTATCCTTGATGTTGAAGATCCTCTTTGGACCATTCCCTATGTTTAACCTGATATTGCCTTTCTTAACATTACTAACAGATCAAACCGTAGCTAAGAATGGTCTTCCAAAGATCAGTGGATCCTTTAGTTCCTTTTCCATATTCAACACCAAAAATTATGTGGGTATCTCTACACTCCCAATCTTGATAGGTAAATTTTCCAGAGTACCAATAGGATGCCTAATGGATCTATTTGCCAACAACAGAGTTATATTAGAACTTTTAAATTCATTGAATCCTAGCTTCTTGCCAGTGGAGAGAGGCATCAATTTAATGGATGCCCCTAAATCACATAGGCAATTGTTGAAGGTTAGGGATCTTAGTGACCATGGTAGAGTGAATGAACCAGGATCTTCTTGCTTCTTTGCTCTTAAGGCGTTGCATTCATCATTTTGTGCCAACACTCCTTGAGTTTCACCATCGTTCTTGTACTTTTTAAAGATTGTTGGGTACTTCTCTGTTATCTCCTTCTTGAACCTTGATGGGTATGGCAACTTTGGAATATAAGGTGGTGGAACAAAGGGTGTTTCCCACTCCTTTGAAGCAGATATCTTTTCACCAAGACCAGGCTTGACTCTGGCAGCTAACTCTGGGTTCGTCCATGTTAAGCAATCAGTGTTGGTGTCGAAACCCCCTCAGCAGGTTTGTAGCCTAACCGGCCTCATTTCCTAGACAATGACTCATAATATATTAAGGTGTATGAACAATAGGCTGCGCATGTCGTAGGCCAGCTGAGCCGAAGACGACTACGAGCTGATCAGAAAGCGGTTACGTGTTGGACGAGAGAGGACCAAGTCAAGACGATTCCGAGATAAGGGGGAAAAATCGGAGTTATGATCCAACAACCCGAGAAGATCGGAACGGTCCGAGATGATCAGAGGGGAATAAAAGGAGAGAAATTTATTGAGAAAGTAAGTGTAAAACATTTTGGAGAGAGATCAGTAAAAGAAATCGATTTTTGACTTGATTATTGAAATTTGTGTTGTGTTTTTCTTCCTTTAATAAACAAGAACCACGAATTCCTCATAAAGATATTATATAGAAATTCATTGTGGGTTTTAGCATCCATAAATTGGCGCCGTCTGTGGGGAGTTAAGAGTTCTTAAACGCATAAGGGAAAACCACAGCCAGATCCAATATTATTATGGCCGACAGCACATCAACGCCATCAGACGGGTACGCTAGCACTATTCAGACGCTCCTTCAGTTCGTGCAATCCATGTCAAAAAAGATGGAGACCCAGGATGCCCTCAACAGATCCTTGCTGGACCGACTCGATCAGATGGCGAAGGAATCCGCAGACCAGGCCAAAGCTCTTGCTAAGCGTTCTGACCGAACCACATCGTCAAAGCACCGCCAAGCTCGATCGACATCACGGCGATACCCCATATCCTGAGAATATTCCAGGAGGTTGCGCTTCACCCCGACCCCTCGCTCGGTCAGGACGAGAGAATGCAACTCCGATACCGAGGAAACCCCACCGAACGGTGACATCGAACAAGAGCAACCCGGTAAAATGGACGAGTTGCCCGACGACCATCCCAAACAGCCGAGCCGCATGGCAAGCCCTGAAGCCTCAAATCACGAGTAGGATCGAATCGACCTGTCCGAAAAATCCGACGACGGGTCCGACAATTACGAGGAGGGTTACCGCACTCCGCCTTCCCGATCTGACAAGCAATCCCGACATTCAACTAAGGAAATCAAGGAGATGAAGAAATCTCTTCAAGAATCTGTCAGGCAGATGAACTCTAGGGTTCACCAAGCTATCAGCTCAGCCCCTGAGCTATACCGATTAATGGAGGAAACACTCTGGAGCCTGTACACCGCACACATAAAGAACGCTAGAGTACAAAACCCCGGAAAAATCAAAATATCTTTCTACGAAGGAAAGATGGATCCCAGCGCATACATGACCGCGTTCAGAATCGCAGTCAGACGAGCGCAATTTGATGAGCACGGGAAGGACGCTGGATATTGCCAGTTGTTTAGCGAACATCTTTAGGGCCCTGCACTCACGTGGTTCTCCCGACTCCCTGAGGGCTCCATTCACAGTTTCAATCAAATGAGCCTGATGTTCTTCAAGCATCACTCGATATACATCGAGAGGGACGTCTCGGATGCAGACATGTGGAGCATGACTCAAGGCCCGAATGAGCCCCTCCGACAATTCATCGACAGATTCAAGGAAGTTATATCCCGAGTGGTGGTCACCGACAACGCAGCGATTGCCGCTCTTAAAAACACGGTCTAGGGAGAATCCAAATTTAGAAAGGACCTAATACTGAACCCGCCAGCGATGATTGACGACGCGCTTCATAGAGGGAAGGTATTCGCGAGAATAGAAGAAGACTTGATCGAAATGAGGAAACGAACCAGGGAGAAAGGTCAGGTGACACAAGCAACAACCTCTAGGAGGACTCCCCCAGCATGTAACCAAACATTGTTTGCAGGGAAACCCAAATGTGGACCTTGGAACCAATGGAAACGACCCGAAAAACAAGTAAATATCAAGAAGCATTTCGAATACCACAACCAAGATGGACATTCCTCCGAAGAATGCAGGGGCTTCAAGTCTTTCCTCTTCAGCAAATACCAGTCCGGAGAGCTAGTGGAACTCAGCAAGGCGAAAGCACATGACTTGAAGCAAGGAACGGAAGATCAGGCCGAAGAGGCGAACCCACCGAAAAGGGACCGAAACGAGCTGCCTCAAGTAGCGCCAACCCCACCATTCAAAAAACGGATCAATTTGATCATGGGAAACCACCCATTCGGTCTAAACTCAATAACGGCGATCAAAGCATATGGGCGTAGGGCGGTATCATGCGAAAAGTGGCAAATTAAACCCCAGGAGGCAGGAGAGCCCATAGCCTTCAACGAAATGGACACGACTAGACTCGACATCCCACATGCAGATCCTTTAGTCATAGAACTAATCCTAGATGGGTACGAGATCGCGAGAGTGCTCATAGACACAGACCTAATTTTCAAAGAAACCTTGGTGAAGATGGACGTAGTCCTTTCACGAATTGAGGGACCACCTGCGCCCTTATCCGGTTTCACCAGTGAGACATCCATGACCATCAGAACTATCAAACTACTAATGCATGCAGCAGGTGTATCGAGGATGATCGAATTCACGGTAATCGACAGACCGGCAATATACAACGCAATGTTGGGGACACCATGGATAAACGCAATGAAGGCCGTCCCGCCTACATATCACCAATCCGTCAAATTCCCAACAAATGAGGAAATCAAAACAATCAAAGGGAGTCAAAGGTCAATCCGAGCTTGCTACTTAGCCGAGCTCAAACTCAGGTAAAACACCTTATAGCAATTACAGATCAGGGAACCCACCCCACCTGTGGAGCCGACGTATGAGGAGCTTAGACTCGACGAGGTGACGCAGTACTGCATATACCCGGGATATCTATAATGCTGCTTTGGTATAGGATCGAAACTCCAAAGGGACTTGAAGGAAGAGCCTGGACGTTATATTCCATGAGCTGAACGCCGACCCAATCTAAAAGCCAATTAAACCAAAAAGCGCAAGCTGGGGGCCGAGCGGGCCCTGGCAGTCAGAGATGAGGTGGAAAAGTTGTTGGGGGCAGGTTCAATCACGGAAGTGAAATACCCAGAATGGCTGGCCAATCCCGTCGTAGTAAAGAAAAAATATGGCAAATGGAGAGTCTGCACAGACTTCACCGATTTGAAAAAAGCATGTCCCAAGGATAGTTTCCCGTTGCCAAACATAGATCAGCTTGTCCAAGCCATAGCTGGCTACAAACTACTTTCATTCATGGACGCCTTCTCGGGCTACAACCAAATACTCATGCACCCAGACGACAGGGAAAAAACCGCTTTCCCTACGGAAAGAGGCATATATTGTTACAAAGTAATGCCTTTCGGCTTGAAGAACGCAGGCGCAACTTACCAACGTTTGGTCAACAAAATTTTTTTGGAACAACTAGGGAAAACAATGGAAGTCTACATAGACGACATGCTTGTCAAATCCTCTGACGAAGATACCCATGTAGGTGATCTGTGAACCTATTTTCAAATACTCAATACGTACGGGATGAAGCTCAACCCGACCAAGTGCATGTTCGTGGTAACCTCAGGGGAATTCCTCAGCTACCTGGTAGCAAGAAGAGGGATCGAGGCCAACCCAAAGCAGATCAACGCGCTATTGAGAATGCCGTCGCCGAAAAACACCAGGTTTATAGCCAAATCGACGGACAAGTGCCTCCCATTCTACAACCTCTTGAAGGGGAACAACAAATTCATCTGGGACGAGAAATGCGAGTCGGCGTTTAAAGAGCTAAGAACCTACCTCATGACACCGCCAGTCCTCTCGAAGCCCCAAGAAGGAGAAACGCTATACCTCTACATAGCAATATCATCCCACGTGGTAAGCTCAGTTCTCGTACAGGAAGAGCTAGGCAACCAAATGCCAATCTTCTACCTCAGCAAAATCCTAGACGACGCCGAAACTAGACACCCCACGATAGAAAAACTAGCCTTAGCAGTAGTGCACTCAGCACGGAACAATCCTGCCCAGCCCAAACCAGTCCGGATGATTATCCAAATGGTCTGTCGAGCTCAGTGAGCACGACATAGAATTCAGGAGCCGAACCTGCGCAAAGTCTCAAGTCTTGGCGGATTTTCTAATAGAACTACCACTTGAGATGAACCCGACAATGCAGCCAGATGAGGCGAAATGGTCGTTATACATGGATGGGGCGAGCTCGAAACACGGCTCCGGAGTAGGTGTACGCTTGGTCTCCCCAACCAGGAAGATTGTTGAGCAATCTTTTCGACTAGACTTTGCAGCTTCAAACAACGAAGCCGAATACGAAGCGATGATTGATGGGCTGCGACTGGCAAAGGAAATTGGAGGCAAACGGGTAATAGCTTACTGCGACTCCCAACTAGTAGCAAACCAATTCAGCGGGGATTACAAAACCAGGGACAAGAGAATGGAGGCGTACTTAGGCGTGGTGAAAGTTTTATGCAATGAATTTGCGGACGTCGACCTAGTTAAAATACCTAGAGGCGAAAATATTCCCGCCGACGCCTTAGCCGAATTGGCTTCAACTACGGACCCGCAAAAGACCAGGGTCATACTAGTTGAGACCATCACTAGGCCGAGCATCAACATCACGAGAGCCACATGCGTCATCCATGATTCAATCAAAGAGTACAATGCCAACCCGGATCCCGAAGACGTCGAGGAGGACGCAACCCCAATAGAAAGAGACGAGGTCGAGGTTGAGATAGACTGGCGAATCGATACTAGCTTACATAACGGATGGGATCTTGCCAACACGGAAATGGGACGCCAAGAAACTTAAGGCCAAAAGTGCCAGATATACAATGATGGATGGCAATCTCTAAAAATGGACGTGAGCGGCCCGTTGCTGAAGTGCATCTACGGACACGAAACAAAGAAAATCATAAGAGAGGTACATGACGGAGCATGTGGAAACCATTCAGGTGGGAGAGCACTAGCATTTAAGATAAAAAGGTATGGTTTCTACTGGCCAACAATGATCACGGACTATGAGCAATACGCCTCGAAATGCGAAAAGTGCCAGAAACATGCTCCACTAATATACAGACCAACGGAGTAGATGCAGTCGATAACGGCACCATACCCATTCATGAGATGGTCTATGGACATAATTGGCCCCATGCACAGGTCGAAACAGAAGCGGTTCCTCCTCGTCCTAATAGACTACTTTTCTAAATGGACAGAACTAGCGTCATTCGCCAAAGTCAAATCTGAGAACGTGGAATCTTTCATTTGGAAGAACATAATCTGCCGATATGGGATAATGTACGAAATACACACTGACAATGGCCCTCAATTAACTTCCGATAGATTCAAACATTTTTGCGAATGGCTGAGAATAAACTTAACATATTCAACCCCCTACTACCCGCAGCGAACGGCCAAGCTGAGGCAGCAAACAAAACAATACTCGATGGTTTAAAAAAGAGACTAGACGCCAAGAAAGGAAGATGGGCGGATGAATTGGAAGGAGTACTCTGGTCTTATAGAACGACGTCCATGAGAGGAACCAACGATTCCCCTTTCGCCTTGGTGTACGGAACCGAAGTAGTAATACCAGCCGAGACCGAAGTCACTAGCCTAAGGTGAGAGTTTTCCCCTCAGGACGCGGGTCAGAACCACCAGATGCTAATAGACATAGCCGACACAATCGACAAAAGGAGAGATCAGGCGACAATACGGTTGCAAAACTACCACAATGCTGCAGCAAAATTCTACAACAAGAAGATCAAGCAGAGGCGCTTCACAAAGGGAGACCTGGTGCTAAGGGAAGTCTTCCCAGCAAGGGCGGGGAAGAACGCAGGAAAACTAGGAATCAAATGGGAAGGGCCGTACGAGATCTCCAAAATCATTAAGCCAGGTGTATACGAGTTAGAAGACGTAGAAGGAAACGAAGAGAAACACCCTTGGAACGCCCAACACTTGAAAAATTATTTTTGTTAAAACATTACCAATTTCTTTTCCCACTTTGTATGAGCGATTGTAGACCAATATCAGTGAACTACGACCACGGCCTGATCCCGTTTTTGGGTACGTAGGCAGCTCCACTCAGGGGGTTCAGCTATAGTAATTACTTTTTTCTATTCTCGCCCACACCTTTTCCTTATAAATTTTTCTCAAAAATGGGGGAGATGTATCAGTCCTTTACACTCTAACCCAGCCCGCCCACACCTTTTCTTTATAAATTTTTCTCAAAAAATGGGGGAGATGTATCAGTCCTTTACACTCCGATTACAACCCGACTCAAACGGGGGCTCCTACAACATGCCTTGGCCAATTCACATAACACGTCACACCTAGCTTAACAAGCAACGTGACGTCAACCACGCTACTCTAAATCAGCCATCCCAACATTTTTCGTTTCCGCCTGACCTACCTACCGATAGTCCGACGAAACCGAGGGGAGAGTATCATGCTACACCTGCGAAGGACCACCTAGGTCTTTCATTCCTTTTCTGGTAATACTATCTAATTTTCCAACTGACACTCATTATAACGCAACGCTCAAAGCGAAAACAATTAAGCACACCACATTGTATGACATGGCCAGTCATACAATACATCGCACACCCCCAAGCGGGTATCAGCCTGAGCAATACTCAGTACGGTTTAAGCGCTAAAGCCAAGCACAGTCCCGCAACAATGCATTAAGGCACATTACAACATTTCTAAACAACTGAAATATTACTCCCCGTCGATACATTCGATCTCTCGAATAAATACCATGTTCCGCAACGTTATGCTCAAAGTCGTATACATGTCGGCTCCCACTAGGGATCGCACTCATGATTCTATCAAAATAAACACTAAATCAACTATATAAAAATTCAAATCCAAACACAACTTACGAAAGCATTCGTTAACTACAAACGAGAAAACAAACTAAAAGAAGTTAAAGTCTCGGGTAAAAGCATCCCAGGCAACATCCAGCATCGCCAGCTCTTCATTGAACCCAACGAGATCCTCTTCTAGGTTTTTCTTCTCAGATTCCAAGATGGTTTCACCCGACAACAAAAGTCTGATCAGCTCAAGATTGCCTTTGATCTGCTCCACCTGAACTAGCTTCTCCTGATACACCCTCTCATTGGCGACCTTACCGTTGACCCGATCCATCCTTTGAACAAATTTTCCATCAACTTGTTTTCCTTATCCTTGACCTTCTGCACCACCTGGTTGTCAATATCAGCAAGAACAGTCGTTAAGTCTTTAGCCATGCTCGCTACCTCATCCATCAAATTCTTCTTGGCCCTTTCGTAGCAAGCTGCCTCATCACTCAATCTCTCAGCATCGGCCCTCCTCAGACCCTCCAGTTCCATGATATCAGCCTTTAGCTTACCATTCTCTTCGGTTAACATCTCCACCCTCCTCACAGCAGCCTTTAACTCATCAAGAGCCTTATAAGCTCGAGCTATAACATCCACAACAAGCTCCATCCCAGAGTTCTTCTTTTCCTTCCTTAGTTCGTCATCAAGAACCCCCACCAGCCGGTTTGCCAAAGCCGCAGTCTGAGGAAAATGAAATCATCTTAGTTGAAGCCAAGAACTGGCACAAAGCACATAGCAACTAAGTAATAAGAACCCCTATGATCGTAAACCTTGGGCCCATCTAGGCAAAGCTTGGACATCAACTCTGCGCAGAGGTCCTCCTCTTCCACGATGCTAGACTGGTTTGGCCAGGAGAAACTGAAGGAGAACCCCCCATAATCATGAGCCCCAACTGGGGACGCCTCCTACATGCGGGCCCTCTTTTCAGAAGGAGCATTGAGGTGGCAACCGCTGCGCCGAACTGGAGGAGGTCGAGACGATTTCTTGCTAGACTCGGTGTTTCTCTCCTTGCGAGAATCCCTGCGTGAAGAATCAGAAACTTTGATGGGATCCAACTCCATGGGCACTAGCTCCTTAGAGACCTTTGCTTCCTAAGCACCACCGAGGCTGACTGAGCCCGATGCAGTCTGGGAGCTTTTCAATCTGCAAGCTTCACGGTAAGTCATAGGATTCTTCATAGCGACTGATGAGCACTGAGATGGAGTACCTCCAGAGAACCAGAAACGGGTATTAAACGACTCGGACAAACTCGAAGAAAAAAAGCCTAATACACACACTTACTTGAAGATGATTCAGAAAGCGGGTCTAGTGGAAGCCAGTTACAGGACGCTCTCTCCCCGTCGAAGGTACACCAGTTGTTCAAGCGATTACTTCCCAACAATCCCCAATTCTTCAAAAACTCAGAAGACGGATTCTCAACCCGAGCCAAGTGCAGAACTGCAAAAAAAAAAAATATATATATATATATATCAGCCAATAATCATCCGAAAGAGACACATCACAACAAAAACGACCAAAAAATTAAGTGCAGAAGAATGTAAGCCAATCCGGCGAATTCCACACCAATTTCCTTAGTCCACCAGGATTGGAGATCGTTGGGACCCTTTGTCCCGAAGGAGAGATTATTAATTTCCAAGAAAAATAGAACTGCTCCCAGTCATTTTCGTCCTTCGGAGTCTGCCCAACTGTAAACCCTTGATTTGGCTTGTTGGCCAAATACCACAAGCCACCCTTCGACCCCCTTTTAGCCAGCGTGGCCATCTCGTGTATATCGCACCCCTGCTCAAACCCATTCTCCCTCGCTAGAATCATCAGGAAGATGATGTGCCGAACCCCTTTGGGCATCAACTGGCTAAAGGCCATTTTCCGGCGATGAATCTATCGGACAAGTAGCTCGGGAACCGGGAAGCACAACCCACAAGTTTTGATGTAGATCTCGTAAACCATGACAAATCCGGCTGGGGGATTATTTGGAAATCCGCCAGGCTCAGGAATCAGGAACCCTACATTGGAGGGGAAGTCGTATTGCTTCCAAATCGCACTTACAGACCCAGGAGACGACCGAGACTTAGAAAAACTCATGATTCACGGAGCTGCAGTCACCCTGGACTTCGCGCCGTAAACAGTGGGAGTTCCGACGCTGGTGCTAGCCTCCAGGCGTGACAAGGAACTTCTGCTCCAAGAGCGGAGCGCCAGTTTTTTGGACATGATGTACGATTCAAGACAGGTGGGAAAATCAAAGAGAAAGAAGGAGAACAAAGTAGAAGGATCAAGAAAGCAAGAGAAACGCATAGAAATAGAGCAATGAAGGAGGAAACGATGAACCTTAGCAAAGATTAAAAAATATGAGAGAGGAAGTGACATTACCTACTGCTGCGTAAGGAGAGAGAAAGAACTGGGCGGTTAGATCCGTAGTGGGGGATGATACAAAGCGCCTGAGGAGAGAGAAGGATAATGATAACTGCCTTGGGAAATGGAGAATCACTTTTTCTAGACAATGATGGTAAACTTGAATTTTGAATTCAAGATAACCACGCATAAACAGTTACCGGGCTGTGGGGATTTTCTCAACTTAATTCCGCAACAAATCAATTTGAAAAACATTAGGATTCCGGTTAAGATTTTATCCAGCTCAACAAAAATTATAAAAAAATATATATATAATGATAACGAGAAATACACGTATGCGAATATCTGAGACCGCACGGTCGGAACAGCGCAAGCGTATTGAGCAGCAACAACGATCAAGAAACGCTTGGAAACTAGAAGATCAGTCAAAAATCCACCAAGTTATCCATCAAGGTCACCCAACTCGCTAAGCTCGAGGGGAGATCTGGGGGCTAATCTGTTGGTGTCGAAACCCCCTCAGTAGGTTTCTAGCCTAACCGACCTCATTTCCTGGACATCGACTTAGAATATATTAAGGTGTATGAAGATCTACTTAGGAGATCTTTACTTAAGCACGGAAGGCGAACAATAGGCTGCGCATGTCGTAGGCTAGCTGAGCAGAAGACGAGTACGAGCTGAGCAGAAGACGGTAACGCGTTGGAGGAGAGAGGACCAAGTCAAGACGGTTCCGAGATAAGGGGGAAAAATCGGAGTTATGATCCAACAACCCGGGAAGATCGAAACGGTACGAGATGAGCGGAGGGGAATAAAAGGAGAGAAATTTATTGAGAAACTAAGTGTAAAACATTTTGGAGAGAGATCTATAAAAGAAATCGATTTTTGACTTGATTATTGAAATTTGTGTTGTGTTTTTCTGCCTTTATTAAACAAGAACCACGAATTCCTCATAAAATTATTAGATAGAAATTCATTGTGGGTTTTAGCATCCACAATCAGTCTTTCCANCAAGCCCCCCCCCCCCCCAAACTTGAGCAACAATGTTCGCAGTGATGTGAGTAGGACAAGGGTGAGAAGAAAAAATAGGGGTACTTCCGAAGAAGATAGCATTGACATGTGCATACTCCTTTGGGTTCTGAATTGATTTGCTAGGAAGTTGTCTATTTGTGGTAGGAGCAGTAATAGAAGTGGAGGCACACTTGCTCTCCAAATCAGTAACCCTTGAGTTCAGAGTCAGCCATCTTGTGGTGAAGATCACCAAACTTCTTTGATGTCTCCATTGCATTGGTAGCTTGACCTTGTAGAAGCTGCTGGAGCATTACTTCAACGTTTGAAGGTGTAGCGTGAGGAAGGTTAGATGTGAAACTAGGAGGCGCTCCACCATGTTGATGTTGCTGGAATCCATCCTAAAATTGTTTCTTAGGTGAAAAACTATGGTTCTGTTGTTGACCTTAATTGATGAGGGGGTTATCTTGTTGTTGGTGTTGAGGTGGATATACTTGAACCTGTGGAGTTGCTACATTGTTGTTGCACTAGGACAGGTTGAGGTTGCTGTAGGTGACGAACCCTTTGTTGTAGTCTCTTAGGTTCTGAATCTAACTAATCTCCTCTTGTTGAGCAGTCATCCCACCTTTGAGTGGAACGTGCTCTACGTCACCAATGAAGTGAATTTGATGCTGCTGCGTATGGAGTAACTTATTCAACTTCTGATTCAGAGCTTTGATGTTGTTGTGCAAGGAGTAACTTATTCAACTTCTCATTCATAGCTTTGGCATCAGAAGTATTGCTACCCTATGGAGTGATATCATAGTCGTCAATGTAGTTTCCATTGAATTGTGCTAAGTTCTCCAATAGCTCCCAACTATCATCAACACTTTGGTTCATGAAGCTCCCATTGCTTGCAGTATCAAGTAGGAATCTGATCTTGGAGAGAGCTCCTATATATAGAGTACCAAGGAGGGATGTATTGGTGAACCCATTATGTGGGCATTGCAACGTGTACCCTTTGAACCTCTCCCAAGCTTCACAAAATGTCTTAACATTCATCTGTACAAAACCAGATATGTCATTGCAAAGTTTAGCCGTTCTCGAGTTTGAGAAGAATTCGGAAAGAAATGCCGTCTTGCAGTTTTTCTAGGAGGTGATGGAATTCTGAAGAAGGGATTTTTCCCATTGGCAAGCTTTGTCACCCAAAGAGAAGGGAAAGAGTCGTAACTTGAATGCGTCGTCACTCACACCACTAATCTTTGTGAGACTGCGGAATCTGTCAAACTCGTCCAGGTGGTCGAGTGGATCCTCCATTGGTAAGCCAATGAACCTATTCCCCTGAACCATAACTATCAAGCTGTGCTTGATCTCAAAATTATTGTTGTGGACAGCAGGTGGGTTGATTCCATAGCGTTGTGTGTGAATGTTCGGGTTGTCACCCGCACCAATGGTGTGCTGGTTAACATGGTCAATCTTCTCCATTTGCAAATAAAACACCTGAGATGCACTAACAAGGAGAAAACATAAATCAGTAAAGTACAAGAAAGGAACTTGATCTCAATAGATCCCAATTCCCGAATGTAACAAACAAACACCCAATTGGCAACGATACCAAATTGATAACAAGGTTTTTAAGTCTTTTTTTGAGAGATCAATTCCCTATCTACACAAACATGCCATTGTAGTATAGGATAGGGTTGTCAATCCAAATGGGTGTGATGCTAATCACATTATGTATTCAACACCCGAGTCCCAACAACTCGATCACATGAGATCGATCAGCCACCTTCTTCAACTCAACCTGAAAACAGTACCACTCCGAACCCTTTTCCTTGTATATACCATAACATATTTATATTTTGTTGTTGCGTTTTGGTCCTAAACCCTTCTTTGAACTTTTATTACACAAGAGATTGTGTAATTTAAGTTTGGGGGAGACTTGAGGAGGTACTGATCATGTTTACATGTTTTCTTCTTTTAATTTTGCATCTAAGGCATACAAAAACAAAAACAAAACTGAAATTTTTCGAAAATCGTTTTTAAAAACAAAGTGTTCATGTAGTTGCATTGATGTTGTCTGCATTTAGATGATAGTAACCTTGTAAGTTTGTTTTTTTCTTAAAAAGTATCAGTGCTCTGGTTATTAGTTTTCTAATGCTTCATGCTTTAGTTTGAAGTAAAACTGCACCATGCTTGGAATGTGAAATTGCATGATCCTTTGTCTTCTGAAGCATGTTGTGATATGAAGTTTGCCCCTATTTATTAGAACTTAAAACTAACGTATGATTATCATGTTTGTGTGCTGGATTTGAACTCATGGATAGTATATATATATTTGGGTTATCTTTGACCATTTTGCCACTCTTGTTAACCCAAGTAGAATTCCTACCCTTAAACATTGCCTTCTTTCAACCCATGAATTTACTACTGAGTGTTAGGTCTTTTATGGAATGAGCTTGGTAGAAAGTGTTAGGTTCGAACTGAGAGGAATGGAATCTCATGTAGTTCTAGTTCACGCTTTTTGGACTATATAGGACTAGGTGGGATTTGATTTTGTATGTTTGGGGTTGGTTTGAAAATGAATGAAAGAATGTGGGTAGTTGTTAAAAGAAAGGGAAGAGCAATGGACCTTAGGAGAAAAATGGAAAAGGAAAGGAAACAGAATGTGCTAGTAAAGGGTTTGGGGGAAAAGTGATGTACAAGATATGGTTAGTGAAAAATCAGAAAAAGAGATGACAATGAAATAAAAAGGATAAAACCCAAGAAGTTAGTGAAAAACTAAAAATGTCGGAAACCCTAGGCATTGAAATAAGGAAGTTCCCAAATCCGTTAGCAATCGAATAAGAAGAAAACTCTCCTAAGAGTAGTTAAGGAAAATATAAAAAACGGAAAAATGTTAACGAGTAAGATCGCCTCGAAATTTAAAAGGGTAGAATTAGGGTCTCTTACCGGGTAGAATTAGAAAAACTCAGGTTTTATTGGCATTGGGTAGATGAGATTCTGTTTTCCTATGCGTCTAAGTTTTCTTTCCTTTAGCCATCTGCTAAAGCTCATTCTTTATCTCTTAGCATGTCCCTTAACCAAATGCGTTTAATGAATGTGCAAGACTTGATCCACTGTTCCTGTTTAATGAATGTTAAAGGGGTAAATGAACTTGAATGAATTGTGGAAGTTGGAACTTATCCGGAATAAACTGTGATGAGTATGGCTAAGGTTTTTAAGTAGGACGAGATTAAGATTTCATTCTAGAACTAGTAACCTGGACACTGATAATACATGTTTTGCCAGCATATTTTGGTTATGAGTTCCCACATTTTGAAACTTCTCTTCCAGGCTTCCGAATTACTTGCGTGAGGGCAAGTAAGGACTTAGTTTGGGGGAGTTGATATATCTGTATTTTACATGTTTTACAAGGTCATTTACTATCATTTTAGAGTAATTTAGATGTTAATATGTTGCATTCCTAGGACATTCTTAGTGAATTTGCATTTTTAGGAAGTTTTGCATTAGCACCTGCATACATATGCATTTTGGAGATTTTTCAGGACTTCAAGAGTTTTCAGAACATAAGTGCAAATTTGGACAAGAACCTGAAAAGGGGTCCAGGAACGCTGGTGCAGAACCTGAAAAAGGGTGCAGGAACGCTGGTGCAGAACCTGAAAAAGGGTGCAGGAACACTGGTTCATACCAGGAGGTCAAAGAGCTGAAAAAACTCAGTGGTTGAGGGTGTTTGTAAAGAAAAAAATACACTTGCAGATGTTGAGGAGTCAAGTGATACATCTGCACCTCAATCACTCAAAGTAAACTAAAGATATCAAGGAATCAAAAGGTTGAATGTATAACACTAAAAGGAGACTCTTCAAAGGAAATTCCAGCTTCCTGAAGAAGGGTACTTACGAACAGAGATTTGAAACAAATTCAGGATAAATGCATAACAGAGTGAAATACTAGTCATGATGTCACCAAACAGAGGTATGAATCATGAGTAAATTATTATAATAAATTATGTGACTAACTTGTTCTGAGAAATAGCTGGCTGAACAGACTCACTTCTGTGTGAAAAGTTTAAAGTTTTGAAAAAAAAGAATATTGATAAATTATTTTTGCTGATATGGTCAAAATTGCATATATGGCTCACTCATGAAAGATATCATGTTTGTTCTGGACATATGCTAGTTTGGTTCATTAAAATAAGAAGTCTGTTGTTATGGGTCAAATTACTTTATATTCCAAATACGTGTGATCTCTGTGTTAAGTAGTTTCAGGCCCAGCAGACCAACTAGCTTTCAAAAGAAAAAAGAACCCGAAGATGAAGAGACGTTTCGATATTCAAGAGATTTAGCCGAGAAGTTGGAACGATTTTTCTAATACATTGTTAAAACTCTTGTTGATTTCTCTCTCTCTCTCATCCTTTCTCTCTCAAAGGTTAGGGTTTACACTCTGCGATTCAAAATGCAGAATTTGGAGCAGTTCCTTGGAGATCTACAACGATTCTTTCAAACCATAAGAGCACCGCAACCAACCGGTCAATCACCACCACCATCACCGATGGTGATCAGTTCACCAACAGAATCAGATTATCGAACTCCAATGCATGCAGCATATGAGATTCCAACTTAGGGGAACACCTACCGAACCATCATAATCTACAAACTGCCAAAGTTTCAGTTTGGTCTTCCTAGTCGATCGTTGTTTGAATATGAACAGTCACACCCGAAAAATTAAGCTTCAGAATATCAACAAGCAACTACTCATGCAGAATTTGAAACGACTCTACCAACTATGAATCAATCAGGAGTCCCAGAAACCCCTGGATTTGATCATCTCTGTTTCGCAAAGAAGACGAACATGCACCTGAAGATGATCAATGTTCTGATCCAGAACAACAAGTTGGTGCGAAACAAGTAGTGGATACTCTGGAGATGATTACGGTTGATGATATCATGATTCTGGATGAGGTTAAACATGAAAATCAACCATCAGAGTCTACAAGAACATCACGACTACGGAAGAGAAAGCAGAATATTGTCAATCAAGAAGGTGAAAGAAGGAAACCCAAGAAAGCGTCCAGATCTCCTGATTTTGATCATACCAGAATCAAAAATAAAACGGCTGCACAGAGGTACCCACTCATCTCCAAAAATTAATGTCTAGAGGAAACTGGCAATGTTTCTTAGTGGGGGAGGAGTACGCAAGTGGACATGTTTCACTAGTGGTCAAGTAACTGATGACCTTAGAGATCTGTACAAGATCTGTAGTTGAAACTGGTATCCATCTAAGAATGATGGATACATGCAGCATAAGGGAGTCATGATTGTGTACAAGATAGTGAACAAGATAGGACTCAACATGGGTAATCGGATGTTTGAGCATATTGTGAATCATGCAAAGTCCTGAGAATCAAAGTTCTTTCACCCGTTTCCAAAACTGATCAATGGCCTGATTGACTCTCAGCATCCTGTCACTCCACTCTTAGATGTTCACCCTCTCACGCTAGCAGAGCCAGCTGAAACCAAGACTGTATTGCGTAAGGACATCAAGAAACCTAAGTCATCTAAGGTGCCTACATATAAGAGTGTGTCAAGAGAGCTTCAAGAGTCAAGGGGAAACAAGAAGGTGATGTCTCAGCTGACAAGTTTTGCAAAGTTATACGTCAAGCTGTTCGGATTCCTGAAGAGGCTTTGGCAGCAGCATGTATGTGTCCTCCTATCTCTTCGAATTTTTTTTTATGTTTTTAACATGATGTCACACAAGCAGGGGCCGAACCTGAAACTGATGGAGAAACCACTGAATCTGACTAGGGGATTCAGGGGGAGATGAGTTTAGTGATGCTGGGGGAGAAGTTTTTTTTTAGACTTTTGTGATTTGTGGTTTCTATGTTGTTTCTCTTATCTCTGTTCAACTAAGTTTCAAAAAGTAGTGTTTCAAACCAACTAGACTTTGTGTTCCTGTTTTTTTAGAACAATTTAATGGATTTACTTTCTGAGTGCTAATCTAATATGGAAACACAAAGTTGTTCCCTGTATTTGTCTATTTGTGACTACTTGATACAGGTCGGAAACAAGTGCTTGATTGTGACATCAAGTTTAAAAAGGGAATATTGAAAGTTCAAATGGATCAGGAAGCTGATAAAACAAGTAGCTGATAAGGAATCAGGAAGCTGGTGGAAGCGATGTGCTGATGAAGATTCACGGACACGCGAATCTCGGAAGGAACAAAACATATGTGATTTTATTTAAAGATAAAGATTCAAGATTAAGGATTAAAATCGAAGAAGAAGATCAAAGCCTAGAAGATTCTCAGAATCTAAAAAAAGAAGATTTGAAGCGAGAGTATGTTGGAGAAAGATACTTAACAGAAAATATTAGTACTAGAAAGAATTATTGTTGAGATAATTCTTTTAGGGTTTTCAAGAGGGAAAAGTGTTTCGTAGTAACTAACACTTTTAGATCTTTATACTAGAGAAGTCTTATGTTTAAGGAGCTTTGAATCAGAAAGCTGTTCTGGGTGAGTGTTTATTGTTCTTGTGAGGAATAACGAGTGTGGGTATTTCTGATTAAGAATAAAAGTTTATTAAACTTATAGGTTACAATAGGGAATTGTGTAAAACCTATTTTGGGAATCTTTGTAGAAAGATTGAACAAATTAAAGTTTAGTAAAGTGGTTTTGTTTTGTTGAATCAACTGGTTGATACGCTTATTATTCTCTATACACTTTCACATACACCTAAATTTAAATAGAATATCTACTCGATGTTTACAATATATATCCCCAATAAAATATATAAGTACTTGTGTAATTCTCAAAAATACCACAAAAAGTAGATGTTTTCCAAAAAAAACATATAATATATTGTTGCTTAATACAAACAATCAATGCTACTCCTTGATCTAAGAGTTCCTTAAATAGACTAATCCACTCTCATGGCACTACTCTATTTCCTAATCATGAACCTAACACAATCTCTTTGCTAATAACATAAACAAGAAAAAATAACTTCTAATCTATTAAATCACTAAAATTCAAAAAACAATCTCTCGGCTATGTTACATTTAGAAATCATTTCATTGGTTCGGACATGATTTTGCCTATGATCTAGAACCGAATGATCAAGTCATATATAGCATTAAAAACATTAAATGAATGAAGATTTAAGTAATCTAAGCCCTACGCATCATACTCCAACACTTCATCATCCTAATCTACTTAACCCATTTACTGAAAAAGAACTTCTCACTAACCATGATCAAAACACAAAATCCCATCATGGAAATATGCATAATCACGATCTTAACAAGAAATAAGCAAAGATAACAAGAAGAAACTAGAATAAAACTTCAAATCAAAAATTTACATAAGAGAGAAAACCAAACATGAAAGTAGAAAGGAAGATAAAATATTAAAGGATGAGACCAAAACTAGGTCAAAAGTGTAATTATAGTCTCCTGAATCATTTTCCTTGGGTAAACCCAAAACAAATGGGTGAACCCAAATATATTGGTCTGATTCTGTACCGGTTTGATCTACTTCTTGAATTTCTCTTCAGCCTTCCCAAACGTATCTCTAGCCTTCCCGAGTTCTGCTCAAACCTTCCTGAATTTCTCTTCATACCGGTTCAAGCTCCAATTTCGCTCCTTTGGTCTCTTTTAAGCTTCTTTGATCCCAATCTTTGAGTTGATCCATTTTCAACATCTAAAATATTAAATAATTTGCAATATGAAACCTAAACTCGTCTAAATTCAAAATAAAATACCAGAACGCAATCCAAATGGTAAGTGAGTTGCAACAAAACACAACATATCACAAACACACATACATAACATGAAAATGAATTCTCAACGTTGGTAAATAAAGAAAGGTTTCCTATCATGTGATGGGAAGCTATGAGTATCATGGATTACCTCACCATAACGTCTCTTACCACAGAATTCATCTGTGTTCCCAGAATTTCTTGTAAGATTGTAGAAAGGGCTTTTCACTGTTCTTCTGTAACTAACTAGTGAATTCTTTCTTTTCTCCCGACTGTTAAGTTGATGAGTCCTTCTTGTCGACATGATACCAACCGACTGTTAAGTTGATGAGTTTTCACTTTGTTGCCCTCAAAAAATCTTTCTTTCAATTCAAACACAATTGGCACCCATATGTAATATACATCACCATTGGACCCACTTTGCGTTTAATCTAAATCATCCCACGACCATGGAAATAACTGTCAGGCGATTCTCATAATCTTTGTGATCTTAATCAGGGGTTTTTAGTGATCCATTGATAAAACCGGTTTTAGACTTTTGTTGCAATGCATTAAACATTTCAGATGCCCGTTGATTATAATTTTCACATGTCAACTAAACGAATGTAATCAATGCACCCAGATTGTCAGATGCATTCAAAGTATACGGAGAAACCACTAAAATCGCCAGACCTTTCACACCAGAGGTACTAGTTCCTCAAAACTACAGTAACACCATCATCATCGGCCATATTGTACGGAACTCGTGTGTGGAGAATTTATTTCTCAATAAAACATTGGTCTATGTTTCTTATTACTAGAAACAGAGTGATTTAGATATCGTTAATGAACTATCACCACTTTTTTATGGAAGTTAAAAAAGCACGACATTTTTGTGGCTAAGACACATATTTTGTGGCTATATGCGGAAATAGCCACAGAAAAAATCCTAAACCTACAAATATAAACACTAAACCCAAATATATAAACCATAAACCCAAATATATAAACACTAAACTCAAATATATAAACCTCAAATTTAAAAATATAGACTCTAAATCCAAAATACAAAACAATAAACTCTAATTTCAAAATATAAAACCTAAGCTCAAAAATATAAACACTAAGCCCAAATATATAAACCCTAAACCCAAAAATATAAACATAAAACCAAAATATATAAACTCCAAAGCCAAATATATAAACCATATGTCATAAATCATACACTTAAAGTATACACCCTATCCTAAATCCAAAATATAAAAATATAAACTTTGAACCCAAAAATATAAATTCTAAACCCAAAAAAATTAACACTAAGCCCAAATATATAAACCCTACATTCATATAGGTACACCCTAAATATACTCACGAATTAGCAACAAAAACAAAAGTGGGTATACAGAGTCATGAATTAGCCACAAACGAAACAATGCCAATATATAGCCACGAAATAGACATAAATTAATTTTGTGGCTATATATAGTCATGAGTTAGCCTTGAATAAAAAAATGACTATATATATCCATGAAACATACAGTTAATTGAAAACATGGCTATTTTTAGCCACAAACCAAACTAGTGGCTGTTTCGTGACAAATTTCGTGAATATATAGTTTTTTCTACTAGTATAAGCCTAGGCCAAATCATCCTAAACGAGCACTTGATGTATTTTTGCAACCATTGATAGCTACGTTGAAGACGTTATAGAGCATGGGGAAGAGGTGTATAATGTGTCGCTACAAAAAAATTTTAAGATGTGTGCGATTCTTATGTGGGGTAGAAGAAATTTTCCAGCGTATGATATATTATCTGAATGGACAACACAAGGGAAACTAGCATGTCTATATTGTAACGATAACACCAATTCATTCTAGCTGAAGAATGGAAGAAAAACATGTTTGTTTTATTCTCACTAGAGGTTTTTTCCGCTTAGTCATCCATATCGTTGATCTGCTTCGTTATTCACTAAGACAAGATATACTGAAGGTCCACCCCCTGAATTAGATGGCATGTATCTACTAAACCAAATGAAAGAGTTTGGTGCTGAAAGGACCGTTGATGTTAATGATGGTGGGAATGGACATGTCAATGTTGATGGTTACATGAGACAATCATAAATGGCAGAAGAAAAGCATATTTTGAGATTTTCCTTATTGGAAATACCATTTGTTGAGTCATAATCTAGATTTCATGCATATTGAGAAGAACTTCTTTGACAAAATAATGGACACCATGCTAAATGTCCAAGTGAAGAAAAAAGACAATTTGAATTCTAGATTAGACTTGCCAAACATTTGTTCTCTTCCTCAACTTTCCCTCACATACAATGGAAGGTGTCCATCTCTTACAATTAGATTACCTAAGAATGCAAACGATGAGTTACTTGGCTAGGTTATTCATTGGGTCATATTCCTCGATGGATGCGCATCTAATCTTAGGATTATGTTGATACCAGAGAAGAAAATTTCATTGGAATGAAGACTCATGATTGTCATGTAGTGGTGCAACGCCTTCTCCCATTTGCATTTGTGCATCTGATACAAAAAGATGTTTACAAAGCCATTGAAGGTATTAATTTAGTCATTTGTATAAAATTTACATATATGTTTTAATTATTGATTACTGATATGGTTTTCTGCATTTATTGCGATTAGGGATTTCTTTCGTGATATTGGCCATATGAAGCTTGCCGCTGATGATTCCACATTACATAAGAATATACAAATGATCCTTTGCGACTTGGAGAAGATTTTCCCATTTTCAGTCTTTGATGTTATGGAACAGTGATCGATTAACCTTCCTCGTAAAGCATCATAAGATGGACCGGTTCAATATCGTTGGATGTACCCCTTTGAGGGGTACATGTTCCACTTGAAGGAAAAGGTCAAAAATCTTAGCAAAGTCGAGGATTCTATTGTTGCATAGAGCATCAACGAAAAACACTCAAATTTTGCAGTATATTACTTTCCAAGAGATGTTCAGACAAAAAGTCGTCGAACAACTCGGTATGACGAAGGTGGATAACATCGTATGTATCATACTTATATCCCAAGCGTGTTCCAACAAATTGAACGACCTAGCGGAAAAGGGAAGACTCGCCGACTTACAGAGGAGGAGTGGAAACATCTACATGAATACATTAATCTTTACAACTTTTGATTATATATATATATATATATATATATATATTTTATATAACTTGTGTATCTTAAAACCTTGTAGGATATACATGGTAATTTTTTGTGTTTACTTCTAGAATAAATCCAAAGACAAATTATAAACGCTTAAAAAGAAGAGTTCCTTATTTTGTAAGTGTATGATTTAATGCAATTAAATTTTAAATTTTTTAATTTGCTAAAATTGTCTATAATACATATATATATAGGTGCAAGTGGAAACATCTAACGGTCGATTATTTCCCACATAGTTGGCCGTACTCGCGAAAAGGCCGAACAACTATGCTACGTCCTACGCAAGGTATTGCACGAGAGAGTTCTCCTTCAAGGTTCATGAATTTGATAGGAAAAGGACGAAATTAGACCATGGTACATCATCTATGTCTGGAGATGTCGTGTACTATGGAATTCTTCGAGAAGTATTAAAGGTCTTGTACCCAAGAATGTTGAACTTGTGATGTGTTGTCTTCATGTGTGATTAGTATGATCCAACTGATGGTAGAGAAGTCAAATTAGAAAATTTTGGCATGACATCGATAAATTCGCGTAAGAAACTTGGAAAATAAGATCCATTCATTCTCGTTACACAAGTGAATCACGTATAATCTTTTTATTTAGTTAATTCAATAAAATATTGCATTATGTATAATATATATATA
>OVBE01002932.1:0-28704 GCA_900406425.1 Iberis pinnata | reverse complement strand
CTAAAAAATAAAATAGTGTTTATATGAAATATTTGTCATTTTTGTAGTTAGATTGTGAATTTTAAAAAACATTCACATTTTTATTATTTATTAGATTGTTTATTCGACGAATATATAAATTTTAAACGGATATCTAAATAGTAGCGGATATGGATTAAAAATATGATAATTCAAATAAGGTGGTGCGGATCGCAGATACTTCAAAAATACATTGTATTTGTTTTTCGCCAACTGTAACGCCCCGCTCTGTGGGAGTTGGCTAATTTGGGAATTGGGCTTTTTATATATCAGCCAACTCTCTAGCTGATATCCAATATGGGATGTTTGTATTTGACCACGCGGGTCTCACAAATCTCCTCTAGTAAAGAACGCAACGTCCTCGTTGCATACTAGCCGACCCTTATGTTTCCATCCTAGAATCGACCGCGCTCTGATACCAACTTGTAAAGCTCCACTCCCTAGGCCGCTATAGCCCAATAAATCTTAGTATGATATTGTCCGTTTTGGGCCAAAGACCCACACAACTTCCTTATTAGATACCACCCAAAATACCTCATACTAATTTGAGAATTGAGCTCTTTATATATTAGTCAACTCACAATTAATAAGATGAGTGTAACGAAATGTGATTTATGTAACAGGTACACATTGTATTAAAGGAGCTTGTAAGAAAATCAATCACAGAAACTGAGGTTAGATTAATTATGTGTTTAAACATTAAATTCAAAATACAAAAAAATTGTTCTTAGATTCTTTTCTTGACAAAATTATTTAAACAGGAACTAAAACGATTCCCTTCACTACAACTCGAACTATTTACAGCAGCAAACTTATCTTTAGACAAATTTCGAGACGAAAGTATGAAATCAGTTCTTAGATTAGTCGACATGGAATCATCATATCTAACAGTTGAGTTCTTTCGTAAGCTACATGTAATGGAAACACAAGAGAATCAAACTGATTCAGACCAACAATTCAGAAAGATAGCTTCAAATGTAAATGCTTACATCAAAATGGTTTCAGATACACTTGTTAATACCATTCCAAAAGCTGTTGTTCATTGTCAAGTTAGAGAGGCGAAATTCTCTTTGCTCAATCGGTTCTACGCGCAGATCAGTCATGGCCATGTATGTCTTTATTTAATCTCTCTCGAGGATGAGTGATACTGTATATAATTTAGATATTATGATTTAAAGTATAACCCTCAGTTGATTATAGGGATGGGCGTTCGGGTCTTCGGTTCGGTTCGGTTCTGGTTCTTTCGGTTCTTTCAATAGAGGGATCCATATAGAAACCATTAAAAATCGGTTTGGTTCTACGTCGGTTTGGTTCGGTTTGGATCTAATATTGGAACCATATGAGAAACAAAATAGTAATGATTCCGGTTCGATTTAGATATTTTACCGGAAAGAACCGAAAATATCCAGAACCGACAATACCGAAAAGAATAAAAAAATACTCAAAAGAACCAAAAATATCTTAAATAACTGAAAATATTCAATACATATGATACGAAAATACCTAAAAGAACCAAAAAATATCCAAAAGAACCGAAAATACCCAAAATTAACTGAAATTTTTAAAAATATTTGTAAGAGGGATATATATGGTTGTTGGTATAAACACTTACCTTATAGTTTCGGTTCCAATCGGTTCCCTTGGTTCGGTTCGGTTCGGTTTTGAACTAATATCCATAGTTCTTGATAAGAAGAACCATTCGGGTATTTTAAAGATATTAGTTTCGATTCCGAACCTATTTTTCGGTTTGGTTCGGTTTGGTTCGGTTCGCTTCCGAACCAATATCCATAGTTCTTGATAAGTAGAATCATTCGGGTATTTTAAAGATATTCGTTTCGATTCCGAACCTATTTTTCGGTTTGGTTCGGTTCGGTTCCGAACCAATATCCATGGTTCTTGATAAGAAGAATCATTCGGGTATTTTAAAGATATTCGTTTCGATTCCGAACATATTTTTTCGGTTTAGTTTGGTTCGGTTTTTCGGTTCCGGATATTTTGCCAAGCCCTGGTTGATTATGGTATAAATATTGTGTTTGGACTTGTTGCAGGAGATACAGTTGGGGCAGTTACTAAGTGAGAACTCGGCTTTGAAGGAGAGAAGATTACAATGTGCAAAGAGACTTGAGCTATACAAGAATGCTAGAGATGAGATCGATGCAGCCGTTTGGGTTCGATGAAGAAGCTAAGCATCATTGTGAAAGTGTCTTGTAATTTATGTTTTTTTAAGGATCATGAACTTCGNNNNTTAAGGATCATGAACTTCGTAAGCTTGTTCTGTTTATTATATAACTAACTTTCAAACTAAATTTGGCGGTTATGAGATGTGTTAATGACTTGGCGTTTGATCAAAGGGATGATAAATTGCGTGCCATTTTGTTGTCTGAGCAAGTTACGTAGTTTGGGCTTCAGTATCTGTCAAACGTAGGGCTAGGCATATAAACCGAAACCTGAAATCCGAACCGAAA
The DNA here is from genome assembly GCA_900406425.1 of Iberis pinnata. Lineage (NCBI taxonomy): Eukaryota > Viridiplantae > Streptophyta > Magnoliopsida > Brassicales > Brassicaceae > Iberis > Iberis pinnata. The sequence goes on along the minus strand of OVBE01002932.1, from coordinate 26,221 downwards.
TCGAACAAAAAAAAACTAAAACTGAAAAGTTTTTTCAAATAACTCGAACAGTTCCTATATATCTCAATCCGAAAAACCGAATCTGAATCCAAACCGAATCTGAATCCGAACCGAACCGAAACCCGAAAATATAACCGAAAAATTCAAATATATATGACTGTATATGTAATTATGATCGGATAGTTAGGATTTTAGGTAAAAAAATAGGTTTTTAGTAAGATAACTAGGATATTTATGGATTTTTGTCTAATATTTTGGATTTATGATTCGATTAACTTGGATTTTAGCTAAGTTGTTCGGATAATTTGAATATTTTACGGATATTTTGGAGTTTCGGTTCCATTTCGGATCCTAATAAAAATGATAAAACCGATCCGAACCCGAATGGATCCGAACCGAATCCAAATCAAATTTTTAAATAATCCGAACAGTTTCTATATGCCCTTAACCGGATTATATGAAATCTGAATTATCCGAACCGAAACCGAACCGAAAACCGAACGCCCACCCTAAGTTAAGCGGAAGATATGTCTTAATGACTTGGCGTTTGATCAAAGGATGTTAAACTGCGTGCCGTTTTGTCGTCTGAGTAAGTTTTGTAGTTTGGGCTTTATATTAATGGGTTAGGCTTAGTGATCTGTTAAGCGAAAGAAAATTAAAAACCTTTGGCGCCTAAAAATGGCGGAAACAAGGCGCGAAAAGTCATCATCAGAAGAGCCCTAGCGAAAAAAATTTCATCTCTCATTTTGAAATCTGAACCTTGAGATTCGTTCTTGGCACAGTAGGTTTGATTCTACTTCTCTTTGCACATTTTCGTAACTATGTATTTATCTAGTAGTTTCGATTTTGGGGAAGTTTGTATGATTTCTCTTGTTTTTCGCTTTGATTGTAGTTGCGAAATCAAATCTTCATAATCATCGATTTGAGTAGAATTTGATTTCTGTGATTCTAATCATGGAAGAAACTGGGAAAAATGGAGGAGCTAAAGCAGTGATAAATCTCGAACCAGGATCTTCAGTGCCAATTTCGTATCACTCATGTTTTGGTCCTCATGAAGATCTACTTCTTCTTGAAGCTGATGATAATCTTATCTCAGATATCTTCAATGGAAGGTATGATTCGTATACCTTTCCTTTTGATTTGATGATGCGAGAATGATTATGTTCTTAGGGTTTGAATAGCTTCTTGATTTGATTTTGTATACTTAGTGTCACTTTAAGAGGACTTCCTGATGAAGATGCTGTACTCTGCACCAAATCTAAGACTTATGCAATCAAATTTGTTGATAATTCGAACTCGATGTTCCTTATTCCTCCATCGATTTCCCCGGATTTTATCAAAGATTCTGATACCAACAACAATGATAATCCACTTGTATCAGTCCTCAAAATTGCTCCTGGAAACATGGAACTTGTTGAGATTTCACCTAGACTTGATAAACTCAAGAAGCTTCTTTTAGAAAATCCATATGGTGCATCTGATGTTGAAGCTATGATGGATGATGAATCAGAAGATCATAATGGTAATAAAGATTTAGCTTTATACACATGGAGTGATTTGGTTAACACAATTCAAGCTAGTGTTGATGAGTTACAAAATGGTTTACAGAGTCTTTCAGCTATTGAAATTGATGGTTATTGGAGAGTTATTGATGAGAATTACATGGATATGATTCTAAGAATGCTTCTTCATAACTGTGTGCTTAATGATTGGTCATTTAATAATCTTGATGAAGATGAAGTTGTGAATACATTAGTAGCTGATGAATTCTCTAGTAAACTTGCTAGTCATTGCTTACATATGTTTGGCTCTAAGGTTAATGAAACTAATAAGTGGAAATTAGAACCAAGATTAGTATGCTTGCATTTTGCAAGACAGATACTTAGAGAAGAGAAGATGAGACTTGAGAGTTTTATGGAACAATGGAAGAAGAAGATACCAGAAGGGATTGAAGTAAGCTTTGAGATGCTTGAAGGAGAGGTTTTAACAGAGAAAATCGGTATCGAAACATTGGTTTATACATTTAGTGTGCGGTCTTTGCCATCAACTCCAGCAGAAAGATTCTCTGAACTCTTTAAACATAGATCAAAATGGGAATGGAAAGAGTTAGAACCTTACTTAAGGTAGTTACACAAATCTTTGATATGGGTTTTTGTTTTTGATTGATTGATTGATGAAATTGATTTGATTGTGTGTTTAAATGTTAATTGTTATTGCAGGGATCTTCATGTTCCTAGACTTTCAATGGAAGGATTGCTTTTGAAATACACAAGAAGAGCCCAACCTAAAGCTGATGCAGAACCTATCTTTAGTGCAAGATAGTTGCTCTACTTCTAAAGGTTAGGTTTTTTGTGTGTTTTTTTGAGTAATTTTGTAAATTGGATATTTTTTGAGTAATTTTGTGTTTTTCTGTTGCTTAAATCTTTGGATCACAATGGTTTGATATAGTAACCCAAACTTTATTAAAATTATTATTTGTGAATGGCTAATTTGATCTTTGATTTGATAACAAAACTAGGAGTAAGGTGTTTGGGTATTTGGTTCAATGCGGTTTGGTCTTTCGAGTTTCAGGTAGTTCGGATATAAGAATTTAGGATTCATTCAGGAATTTTCAAAGTTTGGTTCGGGTTCGGTTCGGTTCGGATTTGGTTATGATTATTTGGATAATAGATTTTGATATCCATTCGGACAATTATTTCATTTTGTTTGGATATCCATTCGAATATCTAACTTATATTTATAATAAAAAAGTAAAAATAAAAATTATTTTAATTAATATTATGTAATAAATATAAGTAATTATATTATTTGCATATTTAATAAAAAAATTATTTATTTTTAAAGTTTGGTTAGTTCGTGTAGTTCGGTGCGGTTCTTAAAATTTCGGTTCAGTTCTGGTTATTTGGATAATAAATTTTGATATCCATCCGGATAATTTTATAATTCGATTCTGGTTCGGAACCGAATATTTGAGTTTGATTCTTCGGGTTCGGTTATTTTGCTCATCCCTAAACGAAACGATAGATTTTAGAATTACTAGATTGTTTTATCTGATTTTAAAAACAAATCGGTTTAATAAAATTAAACCCTATTAAAATGGTTTGCAAGTGGTTAATCTAATCTCAAATCTAGTAATAAAGTAAGATATGTGACAATTACCAAATTTTTGTTGTGTCATTTAATTATAGAAGTGGTAGATCTTTTCATGGTAATGGTCACACAATTTTTTCTTTTTTTTTTTTGTCGGCACTTATAGATATTTTAAGAGTATTTAATTTGATGGGACCAAAGTAGAAGAAACTTAGCCTAGTCGTTATTGTCATTTATCAAAATAACGATAAATATATGAAAAGTGTGTTACTCGTTTTTTTTCCTTAGTCTTTGATTTGTCTTACTTTATATAGTAGTAGAAAAGTAGAGTACGCTAAATATGTGTTCTATTTTTAGTTATTGTTCGTAAATAAATCCAATTACTTTCTATATAAACATAGAGTCCAATAATTTAGATATAATGCTCTGAATTTTAAATAAGAAATGAATATGATTTATTTCAAATTAAAATCATGGGAATTTAATTAATAATCTTTTCATTTGGTCGGTTATAAAAATTGTTTTTGATAATATTTATTTGTTTTTGGTAAAATTTATTTTGATAATATTTCTTCCATCAAATACTTAAATCTTTTGGCTACGTTAAAATGTATTTCGAGGCATGACCATCACAAGTTATATGTATCATTTGTTTCTTTGTTATATAAATTTCTGAATCCTAATAGACCAGTTCAATAATCTAAAAATATATTCGCATGGTAACACAACCAGTTAGCCACTTGATATTTCTTAAGTTATGTGTATAATTATTAAAAAAATTATTATATGTATTAATAACTCTCTAATTTTTTTTTAAAAAAATTCGAAATTTTCAACTTTTTATTAAATATAATAATATTAAATTATTTTAAAAATTATATGTAGATACAATTTTTTAAAAAAGAAAAGTGATCATAGTTTACAATTATTACTTTTACATGCTAATAAAAGGGTATAATTAAAAGGGTTTTAAAAAAAATATTATTCCTAGAGAGGGTTCGTTGCAATTGCACCAACTTTGACTAATAAACAAACTAATAAAAGTACTTTAGTTCTTAACTAATCCCAAATTTTTCAATTATAAACTTTTCTCTATATTTTAACATTATTTTAAGACTTTAATATAAATAGTCTCAAGAATTTTGACGACTATACATACTAATGAGTGATTAAAATTTAATTAATGAGTCTATTACTAAGTCAAATTGATCAAACTTGACGGTTATATATGTTCAATATTGGATTATAATTCATTAAGTAAATAGAATATATCTTCACCGTTCATTTTATTCAAATATCCCCACGTGGTTAAATCATGACCGTTGATCTCATCAAGCGAAAACCCTATATAAACACCTACACACAATTGTGCCAAAAATCACCAAACACTTTTTTTTTCTTCTCTCTTTCAAAAATGTTTGTTGAATCTGTGATTAAATTCTCTCAATCAATCTTCGATTTCGCCATTATCGCCTCCATTATCGTCTTCTCTCTCCGCNGATTCACTTGTTTCCTCGCTTGTCGTCCTTGGAGACGATACCGTACATTCACAATTCGACGACGGAGATGGAGGAGGAGGAAGACGACGGAGGAAGAGGAAGCTAATTCGTTTCCGTATTGTACGATTTGTTTACAAAATGCGACGGAAGGAGAGAAGATGAAGCGATTAACGGTTTGTAAACATTGTTTTCATTCCGATTGTATTGATCCGTGGCTTGAGAATCGATCTACGTGTCCTTTATGTAGAGCTGAGATTCCGTCGTTGCCGTTGGGAAATCCGATAATCGCACTTTTTGTTCCTCCCGGCGTTATTGAATTGTTTACTAAAGGAACCTTCGTCTCCGATTCGTAGCTTTTTTATTTTTTTGTCGTTTAAATATTTAATTCATTAATTAATTTTAAAAGAAACTTATAATTACAATATTCAAGTTTCTTATTAGAATTTAGGTTAGTTTTTGTAAATTTCGTTTATGAGAATGTATTAATTGTATTTGTTATTATAATTAAAAGATACAAATATATACGTTGTTTTTGTGATATTTTCGGAAATTGAATTTTTTTTATGGTAATTCAAAGAATTCTTTTAAATTTTTTATTAAATATATTAATATTTAATGTTGACAAAAAAATGTTGTTTAAATACATATATTTCTATTTCTCAAAATTATTATTTACTCGTTAACAAAAAGACAAAAGCTAATATTTTATCTTATGAATTCGCCAATTACTAGACCAATGTTTGAATCTGGCTACTCACATAATTGGCCAATTAATTTTAGAAGTTTGTTACACCTTAAAATTAAATTTAATATGTTTATGATTCCATAAAATACCACAAAAAATAAATTTATATTTATGAAAATACAATACATCCTCGTGTTGTTTTAAAAATTAACATGAAAATATTTTGTTTCAAAATATCAAACATAAATATAGAATTTTAAAAAATGTATTTATTTATTTAGGTTTGAGTTTACTATTGTACTTTATGTTTAAATTTTTTGAAAGATTTAAAATTTAATTTTGAGTTAGAGTATAAATTTATGGTACCTTGGAAAATATAATATTTTGTGATATTTTGGAATAATTAGAAGTTTGTAATTTTTTTTAAAAAAACTCAAAAATTGTAATTTTGATAATCTTATACTAGGTATTAATTCGCGCTATATATTTTATTATTTTGTATATATTAATTAAGATATATTGATTGACTATGATTAATCTATTTTGAATATAGTTTTTAGAAAGAGTATCGTATAAAATTCCATCCGTTTATGGGTCCGCGCATTTGTTTTTTGTTTTTTTACCAAAATTCCCTTGTAACTATATATTGTTTTTTTTGGTTTTCGAAGTTTTTCAGTCTAATGACATGTAATAATTTACTTTTAAAAATATGTTTTTCCTTTCATAGTAGAATTAGGAATATAGTAAAGTTTAAAATCTAATTAGATTTTCCTTTTTTCTTTAGTACATGTACGATTCCTATCTTATTTAGGATATACACAAATCTAGTGTATATATATATTAGTTGATTCAAAGCACAAAAAGCTCATCGAATTATTTTACTTTTCAAAGAGTTTGATAAGTTTAAGACTAAAGGTTACAATTTGTGAGCAACATGGCTTCCATAGACACCAAGATTAAAGCCAATGAAACTAATAAAGAGTTTTGTTTTATATGTTTTGATAATATTGAATCTAATCTCATGTTTTGTGTTGATAATTGCAATCATAAGTATTGTTTACACTGTGTAAAACAACACATAGAAGTGAAACTACTTGATGGGAAAATACCAAATTGTCCTTACTATCTTTGCAAATCTCAATTACCTATTGATAGATTTGGAAAGCTTTTGACTTCAAAGCTAAGTTTTATGTGGGAAGAAAGGATTAAAGAAGACTTAACTCCTATCAAAGAAAGAGTTTATTGTCCATACACAAATTGTTCTTATCTTTTGTCCAAAACTTTTCTCTCTTTATCTTGTGATGAGTCATTAGGAGGATCTAAGAGAAGATGTTTTAGATGTGGTCGTTTTTTCTGTCTCTATTGTAAAGTTCCATGGCATAGTAATGTAACTTGCACCGATTACAAAAAGTTGCATCCAAATGTGGAAGATGAAGATGCAAAGCTAAAGTCTTTGGCAAGTCTTCAAGGTTGGCGTCAATGTGGAAAGTGCAAACAAATGATTGAACTTTCTGAAGGATGTATCCATATAACTTGCAGGTATTCATCTTTCTCTTCTTTTTTTTGTTGAATTGATTAGGGGTGGGCATTTAAACCGAACTAAATTCGATTCGGTTTATTCTGTTCAATTTGGCATATTTTTTTATATATAAGTTCGGTTTTCGGTTTGGTTCGGTTCGGAAACAAATTTTGTTTTACTAAATTAACTGAACCGAACAGATCCAAACTTGCTAAAATTAACCGAACAAATCGAAAAACCCAAAAATAAACTAAAAAACCTGAAATTGAAAAAACCGAACTTCAAAAACGTAAAACCGAACCGAAGGAACTTTTGTTCGGTTCTGTTCGGAAAAAAACCCAAACTGAATGTCCACCCCTAATATTGATTATGTCTTGGCATATAAAACGTTACAAATCTTTATGATTCTTTTGTTAAATTTATAGGTGTGGAAATAATTTTTGCTACAAGTGTGGAGAAGAATGGAACATGGGGTTGTCCCATGGAAAGTGCTTGGGGGCTCCGTTGGAAGGCCTACGTTGGGCGTGGTTTGGTGTTATAGGATTATCATTACTTTTCACGGGATTTGTGTTCCTAATCTGCTATATAATAAAAGGGAAGAATTTTTTTAATTTTAATTTTTAATAAGTTATATAATATGCCATTAGCAAGATTTTTTTCATTTAAAATAAAAAATTCTTTTTTTATTTAATTTTAATATACCAAATCTATTTTTAGTTTCTTTTTTAAGAAAATAAAATTTTTAAAAAAACTTCGAATCTTATCTAACATATATTTTTAAAATATCTACAAATTATATATTTTAAATTATCCACTTTACATATGAAAGTATAATGTATTTATTACGTTTTACATAATATAATTATATATTTTCTATTATATCATCACACTTTTACTAATATAAAAGTATATATAATTATTTCTCTTAATTAAAATAAAAGATTAAAATAACTAAAATATAAAAGTATATATAATTATTTCTCTTAATTTTGATAATATGATTTTATTATTGTTACTTATAATTATAATTTACAAAAATCTAATAACAATTAAACTTTGATTTTAATGTTGATTAGAATATATAATCACATGAGTTATTATTTTTAAACAATATTAAACATATAATGATATGCATATACGGTGTCCGGATAAAAACAATATAAACCATAATAAATCAAATAAATTAATAAATTCAATGAGAGTATAAGACAATAAATATAAGATAATAAATTTTTGGAAAGATTCTGGATCAAGTCCGACCTGTTTTTTGGGTATGCGCGTTTCTCTTTGTTTTTCAAACTGAAATGCCTTTCTAACTATTTTTTCTTAAAAAATTTTAGTCTAGTGGTAATTCATGTAATAATGCTCTTTAAGATGGTTATTTTTTAAAAAAATTTGCTTTCCATTAATAGTAAAGACAATGACTTCATCTAGCCAACAACTTTAACATACATTATGGGATTTGATATTACTTCATATAAACCCTAACTTAAATACTTACCGCATTTTTCCATAAATTGAAGAGAATCTTTGCCGCAAATTTCGAATAACACTCGAATTACCCTTCTCTACACTCTTTACACCACTCGAACCTTTTTTGCGAATCATCTACCGCTCATTATGCGATTGTGAGTCAGAAGAAAAGAAGAACTTTGTGCGAATGTAAAGAGGTGTCGGGTTTAAGAAATTGCTAACTTAGAAAGAACAATAAAACGACTGAGCATAATTAATACGACACCATTTAGTTTAAACTTATTAAACCAAGCAAACGACGTCGTTTGGGCATAATTCGTTTGTATACAAAGTTGGGTCAGCTTTACACGCGTACACATCAGCCTTTTTAAAAACAATTGTACCAACCAACTGAAAGTGTGTTGGTCCCAAGCATCTGAAAGCTATTTTTTATATGGTAAAAAGATTTAAAAATTAACTTAATGTGGACGTTGTTTAGTAAACTTAAAAAGTAAGTTACTACGTAAAACGAATAGTCTGCTAACTTCAACAAATTATGAGTTTTTCTAATCATATTGATTGAGTATACTTATATTAAGAACATCTATAGACACCTATACTTATCTTTATGTCTAATATTCTATCTTATGTAATAAAGATTATTACCCACACACATACTATGAGAATGAGAAGTACTGTAACAACAATTATCCACGCAGATAATTGGTCTCTCAACGTAAGCCAGCACTTTCGATGGGACCACTCCATGTTCTATTCTTTTCCACACTTGTAGCAAAATTGATATCCACACCTATAAGTTTTAATCAAGGAAGAATGAAGATTTGTAACGTTTTATATGCCTAGACATAATCAAAATGAGATAGATAGATAGATAAATAGATAGATAGAGATACCTGCAAGTTATATGGATACATCTTTCAGAAAGTTCAATCATCTGTTGGCACTTTCCACATTGACGCCAACCTTGAAGACTTGCCAAAGACTTTAGCTTTGCATCATCTTCCTCCATGTTTGGATGCATAAAATTCCATAAATATGAGAAAATGCATTCGCTATGCGAGTGGTGAGACTCGATCCCACAACTGGTAACTAGACAACAGCGGTGACACAACCACTAAGCCACTTGATTCTTGTTAATATAGTCGGTCAAGAAGATATATATAATCATTGTTTTCGTGTGGTTATCAATGGGTATAAGATATTTTATACAATAGTTTTACCTTCTTTTTTTATAACAAAGAGGAGTCCGGGCCTTCGGCCTTAATCACTCCTTAGGTTCAGGACCAGCAGGTCCGGTACAGAGTAAAAGCCACATAAGCCCGGGTCAAGGATCCAAGACGTTTTGAGCAAAATTTTGGGCAAAAAAACCCAAATCTTTTTTTTTCCACTACAAAAGACACAAATCTTTTTATTTATATTAGGGCCTCCGAATGTGTTGGAACGGGCATGGGGACCAGTTTTTGCTAATACATGGTGACGAGATGTAAAGCATCTTCCCCACCGAAAATCAAATTAAAGACTTTATGGAACCAACTCCTGAGATGAAACTACTAGTCCAACGCACTGTTAGTTAATAGTTTTACTTTTTAATAAAAACATCTGCTATTTAAAATATCCGTAAGTTTAATATTTGTAAATTTATGGAATTTTATGTATAAACATGTATAGGTGTCTATAAATATTCTTAATATAAGTACACTCAATCAAAGTCACATAATATTTACTTTTACTAAACCACTTTACAATTTTCTAACTCACTCCATCTAAAACCCAACAACCTAAATGTTGCCATAAGTCTCCAACAAGTGACAATATAACTTATATGTTAAAACTGCAAAAAAAAACCTATTAACCACTATAAGTCAATAACTACTAAATTTCACAAACTAAAACTTTAGACAACATTATAAAATAAATACAATACTTAAAATGAAAATATGTAGAATTTTGAACCCAAAACCAAAACTAAATAATAGTTCAAAACTATTGAGAGGCTAAGTCGATTTTTATCATTGGTTGCATCAGTCAATCAATTGTTGAAAATGGCTCAATGGCTCCCTGAGAAATACACAAATTGTTACAATGATTCAGTATTATTGTCACATAACATCATAAAAAGAAAATTGAGGTTTTTGGATTTTAACTCACAGAGCAATCATCATGAACACGCCATATAGTCTCTCCGAGAAGGTTAGCTACTGAGAGTACTGTAAGTTGAGGAAAATAGTTTTGTTCTGACAATGGAATCGTATTGGTGATAATCACTTCTTGAAACAAACCGCTCGATAGTCTACTGATCGCAGGAGGGCTACAAATGCATCGCATTCTATTAGAGTCTCTCACTTACAATATTTAAGCTAAAGTTGTTTCATATGGACTTACCTAAAAACAGCATGAGTGGTACAAGCATAAACTTCTCTTGCTCCTACTTGATGTAACAAAGCCGCACCTTTGCTTATAGTTCCTGCTGTGTCAATCATGTCATCTACCATTATAGCTACTTTTCCTTTAACATCTCCAATTAAGTTCATTACCTACACACGAATATAGACCCTTAGTTGACAAAAATAATGAAGATATACAATACGGTCTTAGTTTAACTAGTACCTCTGCAACATTGTGTCCATGACGTCTTTTATCAACTATTGCTAAAGGAGCATCGGATAATTTCTTAGCAAATGCACGAGCTCTTGCAACACCACCAACATCAGGTGAAACTACTACCAAATCTTTAGACGATATGTTCTTGCTCGCTAGGTAATCAAGTATCACAGGCTGTTGAAGTACACATAAGAAAATCCATTGTTTACAAGCTTTTGAAGAAGAAGCATCAATCATATGTGATGGATCCTATTATATGGTTATACCTGGCCATAAACATGATCGACTGGAATATCGAAATAGCCTATCGATTGTCCTGAGTGAAGATCACAGGCAAGAACTCGGTCTGCACCTGCCTCTGTTATTAAATTGGCTACAAGCTTGGCTGCTATAGATTCACGTCCTTGAGTCTGCAAATCAAAAGGTAACCAACTAAACAAAGAGAACTAAAAACCTCCTCTGTCAGGGCCGGATTTGAAATTTTGGGGGTTTGAAACAAAATTAATTAAACTGAAGCTAATATTTCATATATTTTTTTTTTGGGCCACTATAAAATATGAGATTGAACTCATAAAAACGGGGGCTATAGGCGAATGTTTCATCTTGCTGTGCCCATATCCGGCAATGTCTGAGTTACTTAATGAATCAAACCGTTACATCCAAATGGAGACTTGCCTTTCGATCAGCTCGAGCATAACCAAAGTAAGGAATAACGGCGGTGATGGATTTAGCTGATGCTCTCCGGCAAGCATCAATCATAACAAGCAATTCCATAAGGTTTTCATTAGCAGGTGGACAAGTAGGTTGTACAAGAAACACATCACATCCTCTTACACTTTCTTGTAGTTGAACATAGATCTCTCCATCAGCAAATCGTTTAATCTTGATTTTCCCAAGATCCAATCCCAAATAACAAGAAATCTCCTATTATCACCGAAACAATACCCCAATCAACAATCAAACAAACCGTAAGATCCATGAATTAACTAGAAAATCAAATCCTAACCTGAGCTAAAGCAGGATTAGCAGTGCCGGAAAATAATCGGAGTCGTGTATTGTTTTTGTAAATCGGAACTTCGAAACATGTTCTTGGAACAAGAGCACTTGTAGGAACACTATCGAATTTGAGTTGATCAGCAGCGTTACACTTCTTCTCTCAACAACCAACAATATTATTCATTAGAATTGAGTAAAAAGACTGTAGTGAAGAAAAGAGAAGACTTACAATAGGAAATCGAATTGAAGAAGAAGGTTGACTAATTAGAGAAGAACGTCGGAGATTAAGCGATGGTAAAGTAGGTGACGGTTTAACAATAGACGCCATGACTTAGAGATTTTAGGGTTCAACCGAAAAAATTATTGGTGGCAAGAAAAGAGATTGACTTCAAAATTCAAGTTTTTAAGGATGTCTAATATTTTTTTTTTTTTTTTTTTCNTAATATTTTTTTTTTTTTTTTTTGTCACATCAATATTGAACCACAACACTGCTAGTCTAGGTGTTCAAACTCTATAAACAGGAAAAAATACGTTCGTTATGCGAGTGGCCAAATTCAAACTCTAGTCTGTAACAAAACATCAGTGACACAACTACTATGTCACTTGATCTTTGTTTATATACAAAAGTACAAAAATATAGTTCGATTCGTCTGGCTACATTTTTGTGCTTTCGTTAATTTAAATCTTTTATTATATTATGTACCGTGCAATTTTATACCTAAATTTATATACAAATTATAAATATTATGCTAATTCATAGGCTAATATCGAAATTATAATTAAATTTTTGACTTTAAATAAAATATATTAAATTTATATCCAAATATACTAATTTATACGTTGATAATATAAGGAAACTAATACTCTTCTTCTTACTTACGAAATTTATCTTTTTTCAACAAAAAAAAACTGAAAAATAGTTCCACTAATAATAATTTTTTTTATAGTTTCATTAAATTATATAAAAAATAATTAGTGGAACAACTTTAGGGTCAATTGAATTAAACTATTCATGTGAAAAAACATACTCAAATAATCTATGTTTTAGAAAAAAAAAAAACTATGTCAATTTAATTGATATTATCAAATTATTATGCAAATATTTGAAATTATGTACTATTTATATTATGCAGAATAATTTTTTATTAGTTAAATTGATTATACTTAATATTGCTTTTATAATAAAATATATATAAACTATTTCATAATTTAATTATTACGTTTTCTAGAATTATAAACTAATATAATTTTAAAAATATATAAACTATGCAAAAATTTTAAACATTAATTAAAAAACCAAAAAAATAAAATTAACTAATATACTTTATTTTTATAGTACAAGTATAACTATAACCGTATACAATCTCTGTAACATATAAACTACACCACAAATAAATCAAATAAAAGAATCATATAATATCCTCATAATTTTACCCCCAAAAATAAAATAAAAGAATGAACAAAATTACTAAAATACCCTCCTAAGCTTCATTGGTCTTCTTGTTCATTGTTGTTTTCTATCTGAACACATACACTCTGGAATAGGATACTTAGTAACATCTTTAACACTTTTGCTCATTCTCAATTCAGGTTGTCCTAAAGAATCTCTATGAAGATCTTTAACAATCTTGTTAAATTCCGATTCGATAATCGAAGAATCCATGAAATAAGGAAGCATTTGTCTCTTATTAGGAGTAATATATTTCTTATGACCAGCATAAGCTCTTTGTCCTTGTAAAGCATGTCCCATGTTTCCTCCATGAGACGGTATAAAAACATCGCTGTTTTCGCAAACAATGTAGTCTATCGCAGCCATAACCGAAGCTTTTTTGGCGAATGGCTCGAGCTCGCCGGGTAAAGCAAGGTCATGTTTGTTGTAGAAATGAGGGAATGCTTTTGTTAAGGGCTCTAAAACCTCTTTACCACCTAGTGGCTCTCCTCCTGCCCAATAGATTCTTGCATCTTTTGGTGCTTCTAATGCTTTAAGTAACCTGTGGGAATCATTATAAAATGTTTAGTGTTTCTCCAAAGGCTAGACATTTTACTCGAAATCTGAACTAGAACCGAAATCGTATTTCCAAATAACTTGAACGGTTTCTATGACTTTTTGGTTCACATATTCGAATAGAACATGATCCGAACCAAAATCCCAATAGGCACCCGAAAAACCGAATGTAAATATACATATAGTTAATTTTGATCTAGTAACTCGAATTTTTGGAATGGTAGTTCGGGTTTTACTTGGGTAATTCAAGTTAAGGGTCAAGTAACTCGGGTAATTAGGATTTTTGGTTACGTGTTTCATGTTTTCGGCTTGGATTATTCAGATAATTCTGGTTTTAGCTGGGTTTTGGATCCGAATTACCAATTAACTTGCATAATTTCGATCCGAAAACCCAAAATGCCATACTAAAAATATGAATCACCCGAATAATCCGAATTGAGAACTTAAATACCCCAACCGAAAAACAATTGGTTCCATGTCCGATTTTGGTTATAAATAAATAGAAAGTCGATCTGAACCCAAATAAACTCAAACCGATCCAAATCAATCTATTCAATTCTTATTTGAATTCTATATAAGCGAATTCGAAACCGAAAATCCAAAACCTAAATTATCCGAACCGAAACCAGGATGCTAACCACTAGTTTCTCCAAACCAAAATGTTTAAACAAAAGTGAGAGATTTAGCTATTGTATATACCTTGTGACTTCTAAAGCCGTCAAAGGACATAAACCGGCGAGTTTTCTCTGATGATAAGTCATGTTTGATCTCCCCGTTAGAAGCTCAGGATGTCGTTCTCTTTCCCTCGAAACAATTTCATCGAACTCGGGAGTTAAACCGGGAAGACAACCTGTTCTAACCCAAACATCTTTCTCCATTCTTAGATGAAGTGATAGATATTGTCCTTGTTTACGCATTCTTGAAGCTAGTTTATTACCAAGTTCAAGAATCTTTGGTGAAAATCTCAAAGCTTGGAAAGCTACTTTACATCTAAGTTTCTGAAGATCAGAAGGAAGGTCTTTAGAGAGTCTTGAATCGAGTCCACGAATTAGTAAAACTCTTTCTCTATTAATCTGTAAAAACAGAGGAAAACATAGTTAGCTTTTTAACATAGGACAAGATCCTAACACTTAAATTATAAAATCTACAAACTAAGATAACTTGTAACAAATCTTACTCGTTTGAGATAATGAGCACGAATCCATTGAGGAGAAACATGAAGTGGAGTTCTCTTTTCTTCAACAGGTCTTGTCATTACATGTGTTGATGGTAATGATGAAACTATATGAACATCATCTTCTAATACTCTTTTAAAATGCTCCAAATCAAATATATCCGCAAATTCACTAAATTCAAAACACAAAAATTTAGATTAATACTTTTCCTTTTATAAGGATCAACAGTTCTTAACAAAGATCAAATGACATATTGGTTGTGTTACCGTTGTTGTCTCGTTATCAGATCAGGTATAGGTGGACATTTAAACAGAACCGAATAATTCGAACCGAACCAAACCGAATTTAGTTCGATTAGCTGGTTCGGTGTATTTGGTTTAATTCGACACATTTTTTTTATTTTAGTTCGCTTTTTTGGCTCGGTTTGGTAACAATTTTTTTACTAAATTAATCTAACCGAACCGATCTGAACCGAACTTGCTAAAATTAACCGAACAAACCTAAAACCCGAAAATTTAACCGAAATTCAGTTTTTCGAACCGAGAAATCGAACTTCAAAATTGAAAAACCAAACATAACAAACCGAATGCCGAACCCAATCGAACCGAAATTTGTTCAGCCAAAAATATAAAAAACCAAAAAACGGAAAACCAAACAGACCGAACCGAAAAAACCGAACCAACCGAATGCTCACCCTTAAGACTAGGGATCGAACATGGTTGCTCGCATAGCAAATGCATTTTTTCCTATTTATAGAGTTTGGTTTAGTAGACCGATCGTTGCATTTCAGAAATCAATGTGACAAAAAAAAATCAGAAGTTCTTAAAAAAAAAAGTTTATACCTTTCATCTCCCCAAATGACATTAACTTGCAAAACAGGAACAACAAGAGAAGCTCCAAGAATCCTAGCAATTACAATAGCGTCAACAATTTGATTCCTTTGTTGATTCAATCCACCAGAAACAACAACAAGTAGATACTTCCATCGATTCTTCAAAATCGAATTACTATCTTTTCTATATTCTCTACTAAACCCCAAACATGGCTTAAACCCTAACCCATCAGGCTGTTTCCAAAAATCAGATAAAGATTCGTTTTTTCCACTTGATTTCAAATACCCAAATTCAATTTCATTCTTTTGAGTGAAACCCAAATGAGATTTGGATTCGGATTCAAGTTGATTAGTCAAACAAGGGAGAGAGATTGGGTCAACGTTGAATCCAATTTTCAACATACCAAAGAGAGAAACAAGGAAGAGAGTAAAGAACCAAATTTTAGGGTTTTTGTAAGAGAAAGTGAATTTGTTTATGGGTTTTGATGATTTTTGAGGGGAATTAGTAAGAAGAGATTGTAGAGAAGAAGATGATAATGAGTTTATGATTTGAGATGGGACTGAGATGTATGAAACTTTCTTCTTGTTGTTATTGTCATTGGTTTTTGATATAGCCATTGTTGAAGATTGAAATTATAGAAAGAAAGAAAGAGTCTTTGAGAGATTTTAAAAAGATTATGTTTTTGATTTTTTTTTGAGAGTTTGTAAGATTGAAGAGGAAGAGAGACAAAAGAATCGTGTGAGAGAGAAATAGGCGGCGGGAAAACGCGAAGTATGATCAAAGTCTGTAACGCGTTCTTATAAAGGGAAGATGAACAGAAGAGACTCACATGGCTTTCTTTTTTTAAAAAAATATGTTTTTTTAAAAAATAATAATTAACAGGATTAGATTAAGGTAAAATTGTAAAAATAACACTATTAGATTATATTTTCGAAAGTGGAGGGTGCAAAATTGTATCGATCATAGGTTAGAATATACCAAATTCGAATTTAATAGCGCATAATTTGTATTTCTATTCATGATCTTAGAGCAGTAGTCAGCTTTTTTTATTTATATTCTCGAATATGGACAATGCAAAGTTGTATCGATCATAGGTTAGAATTTACCGAGATTGAATCTAGTAGCGCATAATTTGTATTCATGATCTTATCATTAAAGCAGTGATTAGCTTTCTCCAATTGGTTTCATGTCTTTGAGATTTTTCGATTTTTTTTTTACCTTTTTTTACCATTTTTTATTTTTTGGAATTGTAGAAAACGGATTGTCTTGCTCGTTCAGCAAAAGTTTCTCTTGTTGATTGATATTTTATAGGTCTCGACCTCTTAGATGAGCAACTTTTTCTGAAGCCTGAATAAACTATAAATTTAAAATAGTTTTGAAACTTGTAAATTAAAATATAATATCTTTAATATTAAATTATAAATTTTATTTAGTAGTTTTAAGCCTAAAATTTAAATTTTATGTTTTTAAAATTTATTTATTTATATATGTGGTCATTTCAAAAATAATTAAATATATTTTAAAATGGTTAAATTTATGTGATATATTTATTTCATAAGCTAGTTTTAATGGTATTGATAGAATTTACTTAAAATAAGTTAATTGTTTTCTTAGTTCTCTTCCTAACCTAAATGGTTAACAAGTGTGTAGGATTTAAACTTAAGAGATTGTATAGTAATTTTTTTGGTGGATCCATCTACATATTGAAATTTGTATGAATAATGAATGTGTTGTTATGGATTAATTCAATTAATATTTTTTTGTTAAATTAATCACAATTAATATTTTAAAAACATATGAGAATATTTGGGAAACCAAAAGAAAATGTATAAAAAAGTGAGTTTTATAAGAATTTTGTGAGGAATTGATTTAGACAGGATGATGCAATTTTTTGTTAACCAATAGATTTAAATCTATTATAATATTTTAGTTTTCTCAAACGAATAAGGTGAGAAATCACATCTTTGTGTTTAATTTATTATAGCAAGTCACTTTTCATAACTCATTCAACACATGTTGACTTGAAAAAAATCAAATAACAAATGAATAATTTTTTTTTTTTTAATTTACATATATGTAGCTTAAACATCACTCATAAGAAAATAACAAATCTTCGAAAGAGACCATTATTGATCATAAAATACTAAAATTACACGAACCATAAATAAGCATAGAAATACAAAAAATATATTTTTAAAAAATTGTATATTTATACTTTGTGTATACCAACAACTATGACAGTGTCTTGTTCTGGTTTGGCCAGCTGTTTCATTCGAATTTTGAAGCATAAAAGATTATAAAAATTCAACAATACAGCCTGTGAATACACACTTCTCCTAATAACCCTATACATAAACAATTATTATTCAAAGTATTTAAATAGTTATGTTTGACAAAAAAGTATTTAAATAGTTATTTGATATGAATAATTACATTTACTTTTGGCTAGTCGAATATACCCTAACAAAAATGATTGCTAATAATATATAATATTCTAAGCTTTGTCAGCAACTTATATTAGCATATACAAAAGAATTAGGTTTCTAATATATTAGTATACTACAATTTAGCAATACTTTTTTAAAAAATATAATTTATATATATACTAGTCTATAACCTTAAAATATTTTTAGAAAGCTATCCACAGGTTTCTACAAATAAGGAGAAATTATCCACATGAATCTATCCACAGAAAGCTATCCACAAGTTTCTCATCTATCCAGAAAAGTGTTATCTATCCACAGAAAGCTATCTACAGGATTCTCATCCATCCAAAAAAGTGTTGTCCATAAAGTAGTTAACATTTATTGTCTACTCTCTGCGTATACAATATTTATTTGTCTTGTAAATGATGAACTCTTGCATGATGAGTATTTTGATTTAGGAGGCTCTCTTATAAGCTATAAAATTATGTAATTGTTCTCTAAAAGAATTAAGGAAATAAAAATCTTTCTTCTCTTCATCTTCTTCCTGTCGACAAATATCTCTCCCTCTTCCTCTCTCTTGTTCTTGAGAGTTCATCACTCTATTCTTTACAAAACTCACGTGATATCAGAGCCTTGTTGCTCTTAAATCTCTTTTTTCTTCCGTAAAATTACTCTGTTTCGTTTATTCTCTATGTTTTTTTCTCAAAAATTCTCCAGCTTTTACGAAATGGAGCAAAACAAGCTAGTATTCATTCCAGTTACTATTAAGGGTGTAAACTACCTTCTATGGTCAAGATTGACCAAGAATATCCTTGGTGGAAGAGGTCTATGGTCGCATGTCACTAATGGTGAAGCACCAAGACAAACTATCCAAGGAGAAGATGGCAAGGAGATTGTGGTGGTAGATGAAGAAAAATGGAGTCAAGAGGACCTCATGGTGTTATCTATCATCCAGAGCTCACTTGATAGCCCCATAATGGAGGCTTACTCCTATTGTGAGACCGCAAATNATGGTGAAGCACCAAGACAAACTATCCAAGGAGAAGATGGCAAGGAGATTGTGGTGGTAGATGAAGAAAAATGGAGTCAAGAGGACCTCATGGTGTTATCTATCATCCAGAGCTCACTTGATAGCCCCATAATGGAGGCTTACTCCTATTGTGAGACCGCAAATGAGTTATGGGATACTTTACAAAAGGTTTATGGAAACATTTCCAACCTTAGTAGGGTCTTTGAGGTGAAGAAGGCTATCAACAGCTTGAACCAAGAAGATGCAGACTTCACAACACACTTTGGGAAGTTTAGAGCTCTTTGGGCAGAGCTAGAGATGTTGAGGCCAAGCACAACAGATTCAACCATCATGAATGAGAGGCGTGAGCAAGAAAAAGTCTTTGGACTACTTCTCACTCTCAATCCAGCCTACAATGATCTTATCAAGCATATTTTGAGAGCTGAGAAGTTACCAAGCCTAGAAGAGGTGTGTTCTCAAATACAAAAGTAGCAAGGGTCTGTTGATCTATTTGGAGGAAAAGGAGACCTCAACTTGGCCAACAAAGCTGAGATGGCATCTGCTAACAAGGCCCACTTCAAATAAGAAAATAGGAAAAAAGGTGTGACTTGTGAGCATTGCAAGAAAGGTGGTCACATGAAGAACCAATGTTGGATCCTTCACCCTCACCTTAAACCACCATCAAAGTTTAACCAAGTTAGAGCACATCAATCTATTCACCAAAATGTCAAGCAAACAGCTCAACCAACACAACAACAAGGTGAAAAAAGGCCATGAGTTCTACTGCACACATTGCTGGAACCACCTCTCAGCCATCTCAGTATGATATGAAACATTTATCCGCAAATCAGACATTGAAGCTCTCATAAAAGCTCTCAATACAAATTCTGGCAACATTAGTAGTAATGTTCATAACGCTTTAAAATCTCTTCATTGCACATCACAAGCTGTTAGGCCATTGATTACTGATTCATGTGCTTCTCACCATATGATTAGAGATACTAAACTGATTAGTAATGTTCAACATGCCTTAGAAAGTGTTGTGATAGCTAATGGTGATAAAATACCAATTAAGGGCATATGAAATATGAAACTATTTGATAAAGAGTGTAAAGCATTTTACATGCCTACCTTTACATCTAATTTGCTCTCAGTTAAAAAGGTTACTACTGACCTTAACTGTCAAGTTAGTTTTAGTCCTAATGAGGTGTATTTTCAGGATATTGAGACAAGTAAGATGATTGGAAAGGGTGTGAGCAAATGAGACCTTTATTTGCTAGAAGACACCAAGCTTAGATATATTTTTCCTACAACTTTTACTTCTGCTTCTGTTTTAGATTCTAATTTATTATGGCATGCTAGATTAGGTCACTTTCACTCTCGTGATATGGAATTGATATTGCCTAATCTTTCTTTTAAAAATGATAATTGTAAGGCTTGTATCCTAGGCAAACGTTGTAAGTCTGTTTTTCTTAAGTCAACGACTACATATGAGTATTGCTTTGATTCAATCTGATGTGTGGACTGCCGCTTGTGCTTCTAGAGAAAACCATAAATATTTTGTCACTTTTATAGATGAAAAATCTACGTATACATGGTTGACCTTAATTCAATCTAAAGATAGAGTGTTAGAAGCTTTTATGAACTTTCAAAGCTATGTTACTAACCATTACAATACAAATATTAAAATCTTTTGATCTGATAATGGTGAGAAATACACAAGCCACACATTCAAGAATCGTTTATGCGAGTTTTAAAAAAAATTAATAGAGTTTTGACTTTTATTATTGAAAAAAAAGTGGACAAAAAAAATTGTAGCCATTTTTTTAATCTAGTTGGTGCCAGCTGGAATCCACTTGACACATAGGTATTTGACACGTGTCCATTTGGGCCACTCACATTTATCTATACGAGAATATTCATTTACCAAAACATAGAGATTGATGCGAATTATTTATTTCTGAAAAAAAATGCGAATTATTTCTCATAAAATAATAAGTATTATGCATACTAGTATACAAAGTATTAAAATGGATAAATAAAATAAATTAATTGGACAAATGTTAATTTATAATACTATATCTATTTTTTGCAAATTTTGTTATATTTTACACTTTAAAATGGATAAAATAAACATTTCGTTAAAATAATATAAATTGCAACAAAAAGAATGTAAAAGATTGAATAATTGTGTTTGTACCGGTCAGTGCCGATTTTAAAAATGCTTAAAGCTATAAATAATGTTGTCTTTTAACTACATACATTTAGTAAGTGGAGTTCGAATCTGCCCTAATACATTAAACAAATTGTGTTACATATAATAACTACTTTTTTGATGTCTTTAAAATTTATATAAATTTATGCATCTAAAACCTTATTTTTCGAGTTTTCCATCAAGGTCAGGCCTAATACCAATTGTTTAACAACTTAAATTATTTTTTTGTACTGTTAAGGCTAAGAGAGACTTGAGGTGGAAAAAATTGAGTCAAAGTTTGATAATATTCTAATATAGCAACTTGTTAACATCATATTCGGTAGATGTTTGAAAAGTTAAAAGGAAACTAATAATCTTTGTATTTTGTGTAGAATTGAATATTCTGGTTTGGTAACTGAAAACAAAGTCTAATAAGGTTTATTATTGTTTGGCATTGATAGATCTGTCTGTCCATTTAGTGTCTGACTAACATTATTATGATAATTTATTTAAATATTGATTTTTCATTTGCGGAATGTGAATTTTTATATTTATTTTTGCTATGAAAGTGGACTGAGAATAACCAAATTGTTTTGGTATAGGTACTGAGGCATTCGAAAGATAACTTAATGTCATTAGTTCTAATATCTTGAGAAAAGTGATTTATGTCTTAAATAAGTATTATTAACCGCAGACTCTAAACACTAAGGGAGATTATGGACCGAAGACCTAGAATTCCACGGTATATATATATATATAAAAAAGTGGATTGTGAATTTATCTGAATGAATGATATGTAAGTATGTATTATAAGAAATTGTAAATTTATGTGATTAGATAGATTTGTGTGGTAATAACAAAAAAAAAAGTTTTGAATATAATTTTCTCATGTCGTCATCGAAGAAAATGGACTAGCTTGATGTTATTTTGGATATGATAATCACTCCAGTAATTTTACCAAGTGTGTTTAGGTTTTTTTGTCAACATTTGGGCAACAACATACCTACCTAATAATTAAGTTCCTACATAATTGTAGCTTTGTAGACATAAGATTCGATTCCGAGTGGCGTAGTGCTACATGTCTCATGTGAACTTATAAATGTCACTAGACCAAAAACACTTCTCCAAATGTTTTTACTTTGTAACCACGTTTTTTTCTATGTTTTTTTTAAAGTTCTTGTCTATAAAAAATCATTGATCCTTTTAAATGACGATTCACAATTTACAAAAAAGTTAAAGTTTATAATTATCATTTGTTTGTGAATATGTCAATAAATTTTTTAGAATTATGTGATCAATGAGTGATATCTTAAGTGTGTACCTATAACCAAGACCACTCTAGTCTAGAGACAAAAACCTTAGAGATGTCAACGGAGGCAGCGATGGTGGCATTCTGCTAGGGCAAATAGGGTTTTCCAAGTTGGGTCCGAACCTTGAGCCTCAGTTAGCCCAATCGGATTATGATTATGATTCTAATCAAATTTATATGTTATAATGTTTATAAAAAGACAAAAAAAAAGTGTGTACCTATAAAACACATGAAATTAATATTATTTGTTGGTTTTTCGTGTATTTATACGTTGAAATGTGAGAGAGGTATATAGCTTAAAGATTAGTTCATGCTTCTTCCTCCTTATCCAAAATGAGTCACACTATCCTATATGTTGAAGAAAAATACTGTATAAAATTCAGAGAATATTTAAAATTATTAAATATTCGTCTAATTATTGGAATATAAGAATGCCACCACCTTCTACCACTTTCACAATTTCCAACAAAAATAAGAATCTTACCATATGATTATAAAGCATATTAAATGATTATATTGTTTGTTTAATTCTCAATTTCATGTGCTTCTGTGTTTATTAGATCTGCCCTCATTGTTCCCCTTTAACGTCATCAATATTCAATAAATATATACATATATATATAGAATATTTTTGTTACAATTTGAAAATTGAAACCACTGCCTTAGTGCATAGATTCACATTTTTCTTATATTAATTATGCCAATCCCAATCAAGTCCCATAAATTTGTACTTATCGGGAAAAATAAAATATTTTCAAAAAAAAAAAAATAANAAAAAAAAAAAAAAAAAAAAAAAAAAATATATATATATATATATATATAACATCCCTGATCGTTTCAGCATGTGGTTAACAGTTTTTTCGTTTGTGCGGCGTACTACTATCTCACGGTCAGTTATGCTACTCCAAAAAGCTTTAAAGACTTGTTTTGCTGGCTCTGCAGATCGCCATGCGATCTTTTCCTATATTTTTTTCTTCACTTGCAGAATTTCATAAACGACTTTCCAGAAAGTCATCTATCTTTAGGTTACTTCAGCATAAGCACGCTTGACTGTGAAGTTCTCTCTGGATCAGTAACCGAAAAAATAAGTGTACTTTTGTGAAATAAGTAGGCAAATCAATTCTATTAAACTCTCCTCATACACAACCATTCCTCTATAAATCAAAGTGTTATATATATATATAGTTATTCTTAGATAACGTTAGACAAAGGGTATAGTATTAGCACACAAATAATTTAAAGATTTTGATCTTTCATTTTAACTGCATTGAAGTACCTACGTGCAAAAATATACGAAAACAATGCCATAATATACGTAAACACTTAATTAATGTCCATAATTATGTTCCATATAGCCAATCGTGGAGATAAGTGGTTTATACATATATACTTGTACAATATTAAGATACTTATTAAGATCCATAATCTTGACTGCCACAAGCAGAACTATATACATATATTTAATATAAAAACCATAAGAGATCAAATCGAAATGATATATAATATATATACAATATTGATCCAACGTTTTTGGATGTCCTACACAAATCCGAAAAATATATTCCATATATATGTGTGTGAAAATGTTACTTTAATAATTTAAGTAGACGACTCGTTATGGTTCAAATACTAAAGTGACAAAAAATAAAACATTTAAGTAAGATATATTAAATTTATTTTAACATCTTAAAACCCTCAATAAATATTATTTTTACAAAAAATTATAATTTATTATACTTATAATATAAAAGTTTTAACAAAAATGTTATAATATTTCAACAAAATGTCTTTTTATTTTATTTTATTTCAACAAGAGTGTTTTTTTATTTCAATAAAAAGTATTCGAAGTCTTTGTGCTATAATCGGTGATTTTTCTCGTTAATTCTTTGGACCGGCCTTGTATATATAGAGATAAAGAGAAGTATATATAACTTTGCTTTGGATGAAGAAAGTCTAGTGGTGAGCTTGCTTATAGATTAAGAAGGCAATTCATAATTTCTTATCTACTAATATGGTGCTTTCTAATGATAGCATTTTACATTAAAGCCACTGATGTAAAATCTTAATTAGTAATTACATTTCATCACAAATTTTTATTTAGTAATGAAACTATAGGAATATATTAACAAAGGTGTTCAATTTTTTAAAATAGATTTAATGATTTTAAATAATAAGAGAAAAAGGTCTATAATATTTTAGTATATATATATTTTTTGATGATCTTGGTACCCAGAGGATTCCAACTAGGCCCAAAGCGTTATGAGTCGCCAAGGGTATCCACGAGGGCCGCCGTCGAATTCATCCTATGTTAATTGTTGGTGACCGGAATTCAAATCCAGATGGCAGAACTCACAATTGTGAGCCCTTTACCACTAGAGCTAGAAGTCCCGGTTTTAGTATATTTTTCATATAGATAGACATTAACATAACAAATATTTTCTAAAAATTTATGATGAATCGATGATGAAATAATAATGAGAGTGTTTATTTGCGTATGAAACACTATTGTACTTGCGTGTTTACTTTGTTATGTGGGTTTTAAAGAATTTGTCATGTGGCAATTCTTGATTCGCATAAAGTTTGAAGATAGACATACTTAATTTGGAGTTCTTTGGACGTGACGACCTAAAAAAGTAAAAATAACTAAGTTACTAAAATAGGAGAGAAGATGTTGAAAGATAAATGGAACTTAAAAATTAAGTAAATACATTTTTTTGTCATTTTTTTATATAAAAGTTTTGTTTTATTAGTCATTTACAACGGGATCAATAATCCAAACATTATTAAAATTTACATTCGAATAATAAATAGTTAGATTCAAACCGTTACTCCTTCCGTTTTAGTTTATTTGATGTTTTAGTAAGCAAATTTTGTTTTAAATTAAGTGATGTTTTTATTTTTTAACATAATATATATCGTAGTTTTATATTTTATGACAGTTTGTATTATTTAGAATAAATTATTTTTGATAATATATTTAGGAATATGGTTTTTATCGCAAAATATAAAAAATGAATGATTTTCTTAATCTGTATGTGGAAATCTTAAAGTTCAAATATATTAAAACAAAAGGAGTATAAGAAAATAAATACGATTTATGTGAGTATCAATGGTAACAACATGATGATTTAAATACGGTTTGTATGAGAAAATATATAGTGAAAAATAAAAGCATTTTTTGAAAAATAAAGGGTAAATGATATCATAACCAAGAGACATTAATGGTCCAAGTTTCAACGACCTCTTGTAGTCGTAGAGATGTGAAAAAAATGATTATAATATAGACCATTCTCATGAGGTGAGCAAAACTAAACATTATTTTTCTTCTAATTATCTCTATCGCAAAAATATCACATGCTTTGTATTTATAGATAACATAAGAATATATATATATATATATATATATA
>OVBE01002931.1:0-28706 GCA_900406425.1 Iberis pinnata | reverse complement strand
ACTACAACGATATGATAGTGTAATAGGAATTGATACCGAAAAATACCTACTATCACCAGACCTCTTCGTCGAGAGAGCGAAGCCAATATACAAACAAATCGATCAGGTCGTGATAGACGACGACCACGACGAGAGACGCGTAGGGGTCAGACGCGACCTTGACGAAAAGATACAAAGCGAGCTCATCGTCTTCCTGAAAGAAAATACCTTAGTCTTCGCCTGGTCAATGGAATCTATGAAGGGTATTGTCCCTAAGATTACGTGCCACGAACTCAACATTGACCCCACCTTTAAACCAATCAAAATGAAAAGGCGAAAGCTTGGGCCGGAAAGAACTCAGGCCGTACACGATGAGGTGGAGAAACTCCTAATCATCAGATCCATAACCAAAGTCAAGTATCCCGAGTGGTTAGCTAATCCTTTCGTAGTAAAAAAGAAAAATGACAAGTGGCGAGTGTGCGTCGATTTCACCGATTTAAACAAGGCGTGCCCGAAAGATAGTTATCCATTGCCCCATATCGACAGGCTCGTCAAAGCGACCACAAGAAACAAGCTGCTCTCGTTTATGGACGCCTTCTCCGGTTACAACCAGATCATGATGCACCCCGACGATAGAGAAAAAGCTGCCTTCATCACCGACCGAGGCACCTTCTGCTATAAAGTAATGCCCTTCGGGTTCAAAAACGCTGGGGCCACCTACCAACAATTAGTTAACCAGATGTTCGCCAATTTCCTCGGGACTACCATGGAGGTGTACATCGACAACATGTTGGTCAAGTCTCGATTTTCCATCGACCACATCGACCATCTACACTCTTGTTTCGCCGTCCTGAAACGTTATGGGATGAAGTTAAATCCACTAAATGCACTTTTGGGGTCACCTCGGGCGAGTTCCTCGGATATATCGTCACTCAGCAAGGGATTAGAAGCGAACCTTAAGCATATCGCATCAATAATTGAATTATCATCCCCAAAAAGTACAAGGGAAATGTAGAGACTAATTGGGAGAATCGCCGCCCTCAATAGATTTATCTCCAGATCGACCGATAGGTGCCTACCGTTCTACCAACTGCTCAGGGGGAACAAAATATTTGAATAGGACGAGAAATGCAAAACCGCCTTCGACGAGCTTAAAAGGTAACTGTCCACACAACCCATCCCATCTAAACCGGAAGACGGTAAAACACTACTCCTCTACATAGCTGTCTTATCGACAACCGTAAGCGAGGTGCTCGTGAGGGAAGACCGAGGTGAAAAAAACCAATATTCTACATCATAAAAACATTGGACAGAGCAAAAATACGCTATTCGACGCTCAAAATAATCACCTACACCGTCGTCGTCTCTCCGAGGAAGCTGCGTCCCTACTTCCAATCACACACCATCGCCATGCTCACGACAACCTCTAAGAATAGTCTTGCACAGTCCTAGCCAGTCGGGCAGAATGGCCAAATGGGCAATCGAGCTCAGCGAGTACGATATCGATTTCAGGGGATGAACGAGCGCAAAGTCCCAGGTCCTGGCCGACTTCATCATCGAGCTCCCTCCCGAGCTACTAACCAACAACAAAACACCTCAAATATGGTCCCTCCACGTCGACGGGTCGTCATGCTCTAGAGGAAGCGGCATCGGGATCAAGCTAGAATCTCCCACCGAAGAAATCCTTGAACAGTCGTTTCGCCTCGACTTTCACGCTTCCAACAACGAAGTCGAGTACAAAGCAATCATCGCCGGGCTCAAATTTTCAATCGGAATCGGAGCAAAAAAAAGTCAATCCTCAGGAGACTACGAAGTCAAAAGTGAAAGGATATACGCCTATCTAAGAGTGATGCAGGGTCTAGCACGAAGTATTGACCACTTCGAGATCGTAAAAATCCCTCGCAATGAAAATAAGGTAGCAGACGCACTAGCCATGATAACTTCATCGTCAGACACACAACTCCAACGAACCATCCTCGTTTTAGAAATCGGTAAACCTAGCATCTTTATGACGTATATCAATTTCATCGACGACCCAGAAGTCGTGGAAGATAACTTCGAGAATGTTTTCGACCTCGAACCGCCTCCAACAAACTGGAAAAACGAGATCAAATTGTATATCGCAGATAGAATCTTCCCCAAAGATAAGTGGACAACACATAGATTAAAGGCAAAGGCTGCACATTATATCATGCTCGACGATCAACTGCCGCGTCGAGACTCGACTAACATACTATTAACCTTCCTTGGAATGGAAGAAGCCGCCAAAGTAATGACCGAGACACACGATGGAGCCAGAGGGAATCACGCCAATGGCTGAGCCTTAGCCCTTAAAAACAAAAAGCACGGTCATTACTAGCCCACAATTATCACCGATTGCCACATGTACGCGCTCAAATGCGACCAGTGTCGACACGCACCCACCAGCCACCAACCAACCGAACTGTTAAGAACGTCCACCTCGCCTTACCCATATATACGCTCAGAAATGGACATCGTTGGCCCGAGCCCGCATCAAGAGGCAAAAGGTTCCTTCTCGTCATGGCAGACTACTTCACCAAATGGGTAGAGGCCAAAGCCTTTGCAAAAATACAAGACCCGTGAGGTCCAGAACTTCATATGGGAGTGTATCTTCTGCCGACACGGCCTCCCCTACGAAATTATCATGGACAACGGCACCCAATACAGCTCCCATAAATTCGAAAATTGTTGCACCAAATGGAAGATCCGCCTAAGCCATTCAACTCCAAGATCCCAATACGGCTGTTGAAGGTTGCGAAGATGAGTTATTGGGCTTAGATCTCAATAAAGAGATTAATGGTGGGGCGGGATTCGGTGGAGTTTTTGAAGGGGCCCAACACACTTTTTCAAGTCCAATAGGTGTTTATCAAGTAAAACAAGTACCACTTGTAAACGAATCGGATATGAGTGATTCCTTTGGGCTTTCCAAAGCTTTCATGGCCCAGTTGTCAGAGGAAAATTTATGTGATGATCTTTTATCTAATTTCGGACCTTTTGAGAGTCCACTTTTGATTGGACAGAATGTAACTAAGGAAAATTTGAGTTTTTCCCAGGTGGATATGTCAGAGCTCATCTCTCCTTTAAAAAGTGTGATTGGAGCATGGGGCCGTAACGATGATAATCGATTGGTGAAAGCTTTACAGCCAAAAAAGAAGATTGGTCATGATCAATTCAAAGGGCTTAAATTAAGGAGACAAACTGTGTGTCTACAAGGTAATTCCGATCTTATTGTTGAATTAACTCTATCCCACTCAAAGATGGATCCTCCCGAAGGACAGAAGTTTGAGGACAAAAGTAGCCAGGTGGTTGAAGGAAAACCACCGGCGAAAGATTAAGATGATTCTGAGTTGGAATTTTCAAGGAGCCGGAAGCTTCTTGGCAATTCGAAGGCTTCGAGAATTTCGGCGTACATTGTTCCCGGGAGTCTCATTTTTGATGGATACCAAAAAATCCCAAGAATTTCTTCAAGACATTCAAGCTCATCTTGGTTATGATTTTCTATTTACAGTTGACCCTTCTGGTCAAAGCGGGGGATTAGCCCTTCTTGCTCTTTCGAATTTTCAGATTGTTGTTCTTGCTTCGAATAAAAATGTAATCGATACCATGATCACAATTGAAAGTAATAAAGTTTCGTCTCTTTTGTTTATGGTGTACATGTTGTTACAGACCAAGAACGAGTTTAGAAATCTTTAAAAAGAATAAATTCAATACTTTTTGCTCCTTGGGCTCTAATTGGAGATTTTAACGAAATTGCGGATCACCAAGAAAAGCAAGGAGGTAGAACTCGTAGTGAAAGTTCTTTTCTTGACTTAAGACTTATGAAACAATGTTGTGGGGTGGTGGATTTTCCATTTACCGGAAACTGCTTGTCCTGGGTTGGACGTAGGGGGACCACCACAATCCGGTGTCGCCTAGACCGGGGAATGGGAAATAAAGAGTGGTATGATTGTTTTTCACATTTCTATATCGAGTATTTGAGTTTTTCAGGGCTCTGATCACCGTCCAGTTTTACTACGCGTAACTAAAAAACAATTCAATGGTTCAAAGCAATTCTGTTTTGATAAACAGTGGGTAGCAAACCCCGACTTTGAACAAATTGTTAGATCGGGATGGCTGACACGTTTTCCAGAAGATGATGTGCTTATTAGCTCTTGCATTAATAGCTGTCGGGGTGTGATCTCAAAATGGAGACATAAAGAGGTCGTTAACTCGGGCGAGTTGGTGAAGAGTCTTAAACATCAATTGGATCAAGCTTACTCAAATGATTCTTTGGTTCACGAAATTCCAAGATTGACGGAAAATCTTCGTATCGCTCTCTCAACGGAAGAATTATACTGGAAGCAGAAAAGTCGTGTTCAATGGTTACAGGAAGGGGATAAAAATACAGGTTTTTTCCACGCTTCAACAAAGCTTCGGTGGGCACGGAACCACATAATGGGGCTCCGAACAGAATCAGGAGTCTGGTTAGAAAAAGAGGAAGAGATTGAAAAAGAAGCAACTTCATATTTTCAGTCACTATTTACGGCGTCGTCGACATCTAACATTCAGGAGGCTCTTCGTCCTATAGAACCTCGCGTTACTCCAGAAATGAATACTCGGTTACTGATCCCTGTTACAACAGAGGAGATAAAGGCAGCATTATTTGCAATGGTTCCTGAAAAAGGCGCCCGGTCTCGATGGGATGACAACTCTTTTCTATCAACGCTATTGGCATATTGTGGGACCACACATAATGAAGATGATCCAACATTTCATGTTGCACGGAACTATGGATGAGTCCATAAACTTGACGAATCTTTGTCTTATCCCAAAGACATATCGACCACAAGGAATGAAGGAATTTAGGCCTATTAGCTTATGCAATATAAGCTATAAGATCCTCTCCAAAGTTCTCTGCCAAATACTTCAAAAAGTTCTACCTCACATCATTTCCGAAACCCAATTAGCTTTTTTCGTAGGACGATCTATTACTGATAATGTGCTCCTAGCTCAAGAAGATTTCCACGAACTGCGTTCACATTATAATTGCCGAAAGAACTTTATGGCAATTAAAACGGATATGAGTAAAGCCTATGATCATGTCGAATGGACTTTTCTTCGGCAATTACTAATAAAGTTAGGTTTTCACGGCGTATGGATACAATGGATTATGTCATGCATCACGTCAGTTACATATAGTGTATTACTGAATGGTTCGCCAAAAGGGGCGATTGTGCTCTCCCGCGATTTACGAAAAGGGGATCCTTTATCACCCTATCTTTTTATCCTTTGTACGGAAGTCCTAATTGCTAATGTGAGGCATACGGAAGCCTCTGGCCGTTTAAAAAGAATTCATATTGCTAAAAATTGCCCATCACTATCTCATCTTCTTTTCGCTGATGATAGTCTGTTTTACTGTCGCGCTGCTCTGGCTCAGTGTCAAGTAATAGCCAATATCCTTCAACTTTATGAGTCTGCCTCGGGTCAATGTATCAACCTCGAAAAATCGACGATTATCTTTGGAAAAGCTTTTCCCGTCCAAGATCGCTTGTTGTTAAAGTATCGTCTCGGTATCCTTTTGGAAGGAGGACGAGGTAAATATCTAGGGATTCCAGAACAGTTACAGGGATCAAAAGCGCAAATTTTCGCATCTGTGCGTGAGCGGTTGAACAACCGCATCAATGGATGGTCCTCGAGGTTCCTATCAAAAGGTGGAAACGAGGTTCTTATCAAATCGGTAGCCCAGGATTTACCAACGTATATCATGGCTTGTTTCCAACTTCCTATGACGCTTTTAAAAAAGTTATCAAGTGCTGTGGCAGATTACTGGTGGAGTACATCAGGCAAGTCCAAAGGGATTCACTGGGTCGCGTGGCACAAATTGTGTTTGNAAAAGGGGGGGGGGGGGGCGACTTGGTTTCCAATCGTTACACTTGTTTAATAAAGCCCTCCTAGCAAAACAGATGTGGCGCTTATTTACCAAGCCCGATTCGCTCATTGCCCGTATTTTGCAACCATGTTACTATAAGAATGGATGCATTTTTCAAGCTCCTAAACCTACCAGACCTTCATATGGTTGGAGAAGTATTATGGGGTCACTGCCTCTTCTTTCCCAGGGTCTGCGTCGAACGATTGGAACAGGACAAGCCACTACTGTCTGGCGAGATCCGTGGGTGCCAGCAGGATTACATTAACCATCTACTAGTTCTAGAAACGACGTGCCATCGGATTTACGAGTATCCAATCTAATGATACCCAATTCATCTAGTTGGAATGTTCCCTTGATAAATGCGTTCATAAAAAAGGAGGATATACCGTTTATTCTCTCGATCAGACCGTCACGTTCTATAGCGGATAGTTATTGTTGGCACTTCTCGGAAACAGGCAACTATTCAGTTAAATCGGGATATGAGGTTGCCTTAGATGCGTACACTACCCAAACCGGGGGTTGGCCAGACCAGCCGTCAGTAGCTCCACTGGTCGCAAAGGTTTGGAAAATTAATGCACCTAAAAAATTGAAGCACTTTCTTTGGCAAGTGCTAACAGGAGCGCTGGCAGTGAATGATTAGTTAGCAAAAAGGAAGTTGAGGTCCGGTGACTTTTAAGCACGATGTGGCGCCACCACTTAATCTATAAACCACGCCCTTTTCTTATGTCCACCGGCGTTTCAAAGTTGGGCACTATCCAATATTCCAAGTCCATCTGGGACTTACCTCACCGATAATCTCTATCAGAATATGCATATTTTGCTAACAGCAGCGGCGGCTGAACCGTTGTCAGAGAAAATTTATAAAAAAATTTCCCTGGATTATCTGGTATATCTGGAAGGCACGAAATACAATGTGTTTTAATAATCTATCATGGGCTCCTTCTGATATCTTAGACTTACCGTCAAAAGAAACGCTGGATTGGCTATCAGCCAACTCCATGGCAAGCGCGTCAAGATCTATTACGATCTTGCAAAGGGATGTCCAGGTCAATGCATCATCATCTATCATTAGTTGTTGTTGTATTGATGGTTCGTGGAAGTCGGGTGATACTTTGAGGGGCATAGGCTGGTTTGTTTTCTCCGATAGCAGGAAACCCATCTACATGGGTTGTGCTGGCATTCGGCGGGGGATGTCTCCACTACACACGAAATTATTGGCCTTATTATGGGCGCTCAAATGTCTCCATCACATGTCCATCTAATGGCACAATTTCTGCACAAACTCCACGGATCTGATTAACCTTCTGGACAACCCCACGAAATGGCCGATTTTTGCAGCAGAGATTGCGGAAGTGCATGGGTTGAAGCAAAGCTTTCAACATTTCAGTCTGACTCATTGCGGTGGACATCTGAATGGTAAAGCTGATTTCGTGGCCAAAGGCGCAAGAGAAAGGAAGATATTGTCGTCATATACTCGGTCTATACCACCTATGTGGTCTGCTGATTAATTCACGTTTTCAATTGTTTTTTCTTTTTGCTTTTTGTTGTAAAAAAAAAAACCTATGAGAATCATATTTAGTCTAAGAAATTATAGAGTTTTGGTTTAAAGGTAAGATCCTAACAAATTTAAAGCATAAAAGTCAAATATAAAAGTCAACCAAATTAAGCAAAAATCAACTAAGGATCCATATTGAAATAACAATTACAAAGGCTAAACAAATGGGTCAAGGTTAATGATTTAGGTGATCAAGTGAAGTTCTATGATGCTTAATACAATCAACAATGCTAACCTTGGTATAAGACTCCCAATTAAAGACTAATCCACTTCCATGGTAATAATTCCTTTCCTAATCATGCAACTTTAAAAATTATTTGCTAATTACACAAAAAGCATTAAGTTCTAACCCAAACAACCACTAAACTAACTAACACAATTCTTTGGTTAAGGCTCATTTAGCATTCAAATAATTCATTCAAGCCTTTTCACAAACACCTTCCGGACATGAAATTGCCTATGATCTAAAAATGAATGATCAAGTCAAATCTAACATTAAGAACATTAAATGATTGAAAATTTAAATAAATTAAGCCCTAAGCATCAAATTACATCATTTAACCAACCTAATCTACCTAACTCATTTTTCTTAAAAGAACTACTCAATAATCATAGATGTAACATCAAATCCCATGAAGGAGATGTGTTTAATCATGATTAGAAACAAGAAATAAGCAAGAAATAAAGATTAAACAAGAAATAGAACTAAGATTACAAGAAAAGATTCAATGTTTGACTCGGTACCGGTTTGCACAAACTGACATGTCTCCTCGCTACGCTCCTGCTTCCTTCATAGTTGTTTTTGTAAATTGTTGCACTTGTCCGCTATTTCCCATGGTATGAAGTCTCCTTCACAACAGCCTTATTAAACCGCTCCTTCTCACCGCTATGACTATACCTGTTTTTGTAAACCAGTATGACAGTCCACTGCAACCTCTTCTATGACTTCTTTTGAAACCAATTCACATCTCTTTTCAATTTTATTCACCTTCAATACCTGAAACATGAATATGACATGAAAATGCATCTACATGTGCCTAAATGCAAGTGAATCTACTTAAAATGAATGTGAAACAAGAGTAGAAATGCATGAAAACACAATATATCAACTCCCCAAAACTTATCATTTGCTTGTCCTCAAGCAAGGCACAAAGGTAAGTGAGAAAGAGAGGATTAAAATTTGGAACTCATAACCAAAACTTGAATGTAATGCTTCAAGTGTATCATCCTAAAGTCTAGTAAAATGATGCATGGATCAAAATTATGCATTGTACTTCTACATAATCATCACAAGAACCAACTTTATCTATCAAAGTGAAGTATCTTTTAATCATCCTATTCACAAATCCACTACATTCATTTAACATTTAAGAGTGGTCTTGCTTACAGAGGAGAAATATAATCCATTTGGTTCGACTTTAGAGCGTTTTAGATGTTTGAAGTAGTTTCTCACAATTTAAAGTGGTTTCTCTCAAAAGAGTACACAAAAAATTAGGCAAAATCAAGGTAGAGTCAAACAATTGATGCATACAAAGCTTTCACCTCATATAATACTCTATCCAAATCCCTTTTATATTCCTTTTATATCACATGTTTCACATTCTTTTACACTAAGACCCATACCACCAAATCTTTATTTCTTTTCAAACTATTTCTATTCAAAACATTAGACTTTTTTATTTATTACCAAACTACTATGAGCTCTTCTTTATTTTATTACCTTACAATTTAACACTTAGTCTTACTTTTCCCAAATTGACTTTTCTTTTTCGATTTTATTAACTATCTTGGGAGGATTAGACCTTTTCTCAGTCTTTTTTTTTCCAAACCATTTGACTTCTTTGTTACTCCTTAAGTTTCTTTACTTAGGCTTATTTCAATACTCTTTACTAACACTACCATACTTTTTCATGTGATTCCCCCAAACTTATGTCATATTCTAAACATTCCTCACCTAAGCTTGTTAACCTTAAATGAAGCTAACTCTAAGAGGCTATTTCCTTGTCATTCGACTTATATTACACGAGTGTTTCCTCACAATAAAGAGTAATGGGGGAGGGTGTTTGAAAGAAGATTTTCGGGTAAACATGGTGTGGTAACCATCCTAAAAATGACAATGATTTGGATTAACAAGAGTGATAGAATTAGGCAAAGATGATCCGTAAATTAAGTGTTTTACCATGGCTAAGCATTTCAAATCCATAAGCAAGAAATTAGGCTCATTTAAGTCCAAATATTCATGGGATTGGTTTCAATTTAAGCAAGAGTCAACAAACACCATGAAGCATAAAGCGGTCAATTCCGATAATGGATTTTCCAAATTCTAAAGATGGTTCAAGCATCATTCTAGTATTAGCTAGGGTGCTATAATTCAAGCAAAACATAGAGATTCACAAGGAAATTGAATCATTGTTTCCTATGAAAATGCAACCTAGAATGAAACTAAATGCATTTTTTTTTGAAGAATTTTGAAAAAATTCGATTTTTATGGATTTTTATAAACGTTAACTATTCACAGTGCAAATGCATGAAAAGATAAAAAAAAATCTAAACTAAGTTAGATATGGTCCCTCCCCCAAACTTAATTTACACGGTTCCTTGTGCGAAAAAAAATTTAGAGAAAGAACCAAAAATAGAAGAAACAAAAACTAAGATGCAAGTATGTACAAAGGTGTTGAACGGTACCTCAATCATCGCGATTATGAAAACTAGACGACTCTTAGTCTATTGAGAGGTTGGAAAGATTGTCGGAGAATAATTATAAAGATGATGCTTTGGATGGTTCAATCATGTCGGAGGATTGATGGTGGAAAATCATAGCTCAGGATTTTAATCCTAAATCTACACTGTAGAGAACATGTCTCAGTAGTATAAGCTTGGGTCGAATTCTACAAGGACCAGGTAGTGCGACTTTTAGTTAAACGTTTATTCTAGCTAAGACAGTAATTAAAAGGTTGTTTATTTTTCTAACGATTGTAAATTAAAGCGATAAATTAAAAACGGTTGTAATTCAATTAAATAAAAAATGAGGCGTTAGGGAATTCCACATGTAATCAGGTTTAAAGCTCAGGTTAGCATGCAAGATTTAACTTTGAAAATAGTTCTCAATTCAAAAGACATAAACTAGATTAATCTCCTCCCGAAGTATTAATCCATATATCTAATTACTAAAGATAAGCTCCCACTGAATTAAGATAATTAAATCATGCATTAAGGTCAGATTCGATATGTTCATAGACATTCAAGACAACACTCCCGTTAAGCAAGAACATATACTCATCTAGACTAGATCAGATTGCTAAACCAAATCCCTTTGTGTTTATCAATCTAATATCAATGAACTAAATGACCAGTTTAATCCAAGCATTAAGAACAAATCTAGACTAAGAACCTAATAGTTTCAATCCATTATGTTAAACCCTAACTATCAAATTATGGTTTCCCTGGGAAACCCCTAAACCCTAACAAGACGACTACTCAGACATAGCTAAGCAATCAATAAGCATAACTGAAGAGAGCATATTAAAAACCAAATCAACAAATTAAAATAGAAGAGTTCATAATCTTCTCGAGATACAAGGTTGAGATTCGTCTCTCTGTAAAACTCTAAAATCTAAAATGCGTCCAAAAATAAAATAAACCTAAGCCTAAGGCTTTTATAATGCTAAAATAAGAAAAACAAAATAAAACAAATAAGGAAAACATAATAGGCTTGAGGGCATAATCGTAATTTTTGCAAATCTTCAAATTCTCCTCGTGTGCAGGGATCGATCGATCTGTTCATTAATATGGGTCGATCGATCTTAGCATGAGATCGATCGATCTGCATTTCCGTAATTTTCGTAAACCTAAACCTAAGGATTTTATAATGCTAAAAATAAGGAAAATAAAATAAAACAAATAAGGAAAACATGATAGGCTTAAGGGCATAATTGTAATTTTGGAAAACCTTCGAATTCTCCTTGTGTTCAGGGATCAATCGATCCATATAGGGATCGATCTATCTGTTCTTTAATATGGATCAATTGATCTTAGCATGGGATTGATCGATTTGAATTTCCGTAAGTTCCCTGTGCGTTTGGATCGATTGATCCATACCTGGATCGCTCGATCTCTTTCTTCGTGGAGATTAGATCGAGAACTTCTTCAAAGGGATCAATAACTCCATATGCATTTGGTCCGTTTGCACCTGAAATCTTCTGAAAACCATCATTTTTTCTCCAGAACGTCCTAAACACTTAGAAACCTGAAAATATGCCAAATGTACATGGAAAACACTCGGATAATGCCAAATACCAAGTATAAATACTCACTATAAGGCAGTAAAACCGAGTAATATCAACTCTCCTGAATTAGATCTTCTCTTATCCTCAAGTAAAGCAAAACCCATATCTAGAGAAGAGGTTTGAAAAGGACCACTCAAGAACTCTCAGAATCTCAGCAATCCCAAGTTCAGACATCAAAAACTAAAAGACACTAATCCTAGACAACCATCGCAAATAAATTGTTTACCGCCAAATAACTAACAACATACTTCTACTCTAAATCCCCAGTCAATCGAACTATCAAATCATATCAACTAGCTCTCTAAATTTAATTAAGTACAAATAAGTGCATTATTGCCTATGGGGTATCGACCAATGTTGCTTAAATACATATTCTATCAAAGTGCTCATACCAAACATAGCATCAATCGACTTCTGATACTAGCCCTTTTTCCTCCCTTTCTCACTTTTTCTTTTCTTTTTTTACTGCTTTTTCTCTTTTTTTCTTCGCATTACTTCACTTTTTTACTTTTATATTTTTTAGCAGCCGATTTTCTAGTATTGACTACGAATTTCTAAATCTCGCTTTCAATCCTTTTTCGGTACCATTTTTATCTGAATGGATGGAGAGAAAGGATGCAGATCATACTGAAAGAACTTGTCAGTTTTTACAGAGAACTTGAGAGCAAGGTATCTAGCTTTTAAAAGTATAACCAACACCATAAGCAAGAGAATTTAATATCAAATTATGTCATATCCTATTAGGGCTAGCTTTAAATCATCAACAATCCAAAAGATCAAAACTTTCAAAAGCATATAAATCAGAAAATGGGGGTTCCAATCCTAAGTGCAACAGTTAATCTAAGTCATTAGTCAAGTAGAGAATGATACCAAACTCACACTAGGTTAGTATTCATCATGGATTCTGGTCATTGTTCATTTGACTCGACTAGACTCTACTAAACAAAAACAAAATTTTTTAAAAATTTTCATCCAAAAAGATAATCAAAATATCATTAGTAGCATCATATACCCTCCCACCGTCCCGGTGTGATCCAGACGAAGGAATAATGACCAAAATAGATACATAAGTCTAGAATACATAAAAATAAAAATGAAAGAAAATACATAAGTCCAAAGGGAAAAAGAAAAAGTTATTGATAGATGAAGCACAATGAGTCTAAGGTCTGTCTCGAACTACTTCCTTCTATCTCTCTCTCCGCTCAACATGCTCATCCTCATTATCGCTGTGATGCCTTGGCGACTTGAAACAGGCCGATCTGCGCATCTTAGCTATCACACTCCACATCTGCTATACCATGATGTGTGTTATCTCTGCAGAATCCGATGTCCACTGAATCGTCTCGGAATCAGTAAATTTAGGACGTCATGGCAGTAAGTGAAAATCGCTGAAATCCTCCAGTAAAATGGGCAAACCATCTTCGGGACAAATGTGTCTCTCGCGCCTCTGAGTGGACTTTCGATCGTGAGTGCAACCTCTAGGAAGAGGCTGAGCATCTGGGACAGCATCATGTGATCCATGTAAGTGCTAAGTTTCCAGGAGAAAGCAAATGTTATCAAAAGAGGTGATGGTCGTAAGCTCCGCCTTCGGCAGATAAATCTGGCACACCTGTTCATCAAGGTTTTCAAAGATATAGATGGTGGGTTTAGTAAACTACTTCGTAGCTAGTATATGCTTCCAATCAGAAAATTGCGGCTTCTTCGATTGAAATAAACCAAGTGGAATACCTACATATTGCCACTTGAGAACTTAAAAGCTTTGATCTTCCAGGATGCTAGAATCCGAGCAAATATCCAACCAATGTTAGTCTCGTGTGAAGTAAGGCCTTGGTTTATCTCGTAGTAATCCACGATGAAATTGCATAGGGCGTAATGGAGTAACTCTAAGTCCTTATAACTTAAATCAGTGGCTACAGACTTTTTGGACCATGTGTTGTCGACGATCTTCATCGCGAGGCATATAGCGGGGTTGCGAATGCTAGTGAGATGCCCTCCGTCTCTGAAACCGAAGATAGGATCGAACTCGGCAATGGGAATCCTTAGAGTTGGTCGAGGCAGAAAAATTGTACCTCAGTGTCACAGAATCGTTGGCCCTTGCTGATGATACAGAATGAGGCAAGGCATTGCCTTTCCAAGTCTCTGTAGAGAGGATAAGCCCATAAAGGGAAATCCCCTAGACCCATATGATCAATGATCTGAGAGACATTATCATCAATCCCCAATGCCACCAAAGCTGAGTGATCCACAAACCTAGTGAATTCCATCGTAACCCCCAACAGAGCGTTGTAAAACATCGAATCAAAGGAATCCCACTTGTCTGTTATCTTCTTTTCCTTTCATCCTTTGTGATTATTCAACTGTTAAGCTACAAGATCGTATCTGCAGTTTTTGAATCTCGTGCGACCTTTTCGAGGCAAAAGCAATTTCATGTACTTAGGATCAATAACTTGCTCGTTTGTCTCATTGCCTGAAGCCACACATTTCCCTTTCTCATTTACGGTTGCTCTTTTCTTGGTTTTTGGAAGAGTGGTAGAGGTAAACCGAGTTGTTTGCGATTGGTGGTGCTTTGCGGTTCTTGAATGAGTTTTCTGCCTTCGGCGATTGGTTGGTCATCACCCAAAAGCTCATTTTGCATACAGTCGTTGTCCATTGGATCCATTATGCAAAGAAAAGACTCAAGAAAGAGCTAGCCTTTTAATCATGTTAAGACAAACGAGTGAATGGTTATGTAATGATCGAGCAATGTTAATAATAAGAGTTAACAAGAATAAAATGCAAAATAAACCATCAAATGCATAATGATCGAGCAATACTAACTTAACAATTAGCAAGAATAGCATGTGTAAACTTAGTCAAGACATCAA
Source organism: Iberis pinnata (assembly GCA_900406425.1). Classification (NCBI taxonomy): domain Eukaryota; kingdom Viridiplantae; phylum Streptophyta; class Magnoliopsida; order Brassicales; family Brassicaceae; genus Iberis; species Iberis pinnata. The sequence goes on along the minus strand of OVBE01002931.1, from coordinate 14,093 downwards.
TCGATCCAAACAATTCAACTACCCATGCAGAGAAGAATTAAGCAATGATCAAGCAATACTAATTTCGATCAGCAAGAATCTAGATACTTCAATGAAGCAACCAAATCTTGAAACCTAAAACAATTCTAATCACATCACATGAAACATGAATAATGGTGAGCAATGATTTAAGCAATACCAACTTTAATTAGCAAGAATCAAGATAAGAACCATTCAAAGAATCCAAAAATCAAGAGATATGAACTTAGAAATTGAGAACTAAAAATCATTGGAACCAATACAACACATCTAGCAATCCAAATTTATTCGTAAACAATTCCTTTAACTCATTTATGCACAAGAATCAACCAAACTCAAATCCTAAGCCAAAGTTCCAATCCTAAAGTCAAAATTCACAATCTCAACATAACTTTTTCCAATCATCATGCAAGCCTCAATTAAGTATAGAAAAGATTATAAGGCATCCTATATAGCCATTTCACCATTCAAATAACCAAAACCCGAAATCCCATATTGTGACATAATATCAAAATCAACACCAATCAAACCTCAAATTATCATCATTGCTACAAAATCGACATATAGATGTAGTATATCGATCAAAACAACAATTCCAACTCCTAAAATTAACCAAACCCGAAATACCCAACTCAACCTTAAATTTTTGAAACCAGGGATAAGAAAATCGAACCCATACCTCATATACTCAATAAGAGAGTATTGCAAACGGATATAGTGAAGAAAATCATGCGGAATAGAGTCAAAGATTGTTAAAATCCGTGAAGAATTGAAGGAGATTAAGATATGAATATTTGTCAAGGGTTTGGAGAAAATTTGGATGAAAATGGTGGAATTGGAGGAGGTATCGCGATTTAGGGTGAAGGGGAAAGGATAATCCGATCCAAATTAATTAAACTAGTTTTGTTCCTGAAATTTAGTTTAAATTAAGTGAAAATCGACTACCTGACTGAGGGATCGATCGATCGCAAGGGGGGATCGATCGATCCATTTTTTATTTCCTGAACATCGATGGATCAATCGATCCCTTTTATGTAAGGCTCCTGGTGAATTGGATCAATCATATAGGAATCTAGTCGAAGTTATAGTGGAATAATCAGGACGTTGAAAGGATGTCTTATATTTAATACCTGAGATCTCAATTTCTTTGCGACAGCCTTTGACATGACACTCACATTAGCACTTGTATCACATAGTGAGTCCTTGAATTCCACCTCATTGATCGTACATGGAATTATAAATTCTCCAGGATCTTGCATCTTTTGAAGTCTTCTTGGTGGATTCGGTGGCTTACCTATCATCTCACTATCCTCAAAATCATCTCATGATCTCTTTGTGTTTCGAATTCTTTTCTGTTGGATTGATCGATCCAACTGGGATCGATCGATCGATCTATTTTTTCGGATCTCCCTGTTTCTTCCAGATCGATCGATCCAGGTGTAGGGATCGATCGATCTCTGATCTCTGACTCTTTTCGCATCGTCGGACATCTGCATCTTTTTCATAATCTTTTTCTTCAATTCGATAGGAGAAATCTGCAGATTCTCCGCCAATTTATGATGCTTTATTACCCTTATCAACATCTTCATTCAATTCAGCAATTATAGTCTTGCAATCCCCCTTTGGATATTCTTCAACCTTTCCAGGGAGAACACCAGCTTGTCCCTTTATAGCTTCTGAAGTCTGAGCTACTTGTAGATCGAACTTCTTCACATGATTGGACAATGACTCAAATTTGTTGTTTATGTCATTGTACATGCTATCTATCTTGACATTGATGTTCTTTTCATATTGTTATTGACCTTCCAAGATTTGTTTGAGCATCAATTCCATCTTGTTGTCTTGTTGAGGTTGAGCTAATTTTTGGAACGCTGGTTAAGATGGCTGTTGAAAGCCGCCTAAGTTGGAGTTCTGCACAAATTTCCTATTCTAGTTTCCTTGAAAACCAATTCCACATGTATTCTGACCAAAAGATTGTCCAGAATTCTGCACAAGAGACTGTTGTTGAGGTGGGTAAACTTGGTCTTGGGGATTTGCCAGATTAGTGTTTCTCCAAGAGAGATTAGCCTTGTTGAACCCTGGATTGAAACCTTGATTGAAGACTCTCTGGCCTTGGCTTTTGACATAGCTCACTTCTTCTACATTTTCAGGCTCTTTGATAGCAAAGCAATCTGCTTCAATCTTCTCTAGTTCTTCTGCAAAACCGACATGTTTCTGGTTTTGGCTCTTGAGAAGTTGAGTAAGAAGTTCTTTTACGTCTGCAAGTTCAGAAGATGCTGAACCAGATGTTCTATCATAGTCAGGACAATGATTGTTGTTAATGGCAACAAGATTGTCAATCAGCTTATATGCTTTATTCACATGTTTAGTCATGAAGTCACCATTGCTGGCTGTATTAAGAGAAAGCTGATACTTTTGATCGATACCTTTCTAGAATGTGTTGAGGATATTCAGATCAGAGAAGCTATGATGATGACCGTAGGTATTCCTTGAATATGTCCCACGCTTAGAAGAAAGTCTCTACAGGACCTTGCTGAAACTGAGAATTCTTGCTTCTCAGGTTATTGGTCCTTGTAGTTGTGTAGAAGTGGCTCAAGAACTTGGATTTGCAGTCATCCCAAGTTTCAATGGAGTTAGGTGGTAGATATTTGAACCACCTTAGAGCTTTGTTTTCAAGTGAATGATTGAAGAGCTTGCAATGTGTGAAATCCTTAGAGACTCCATTGAGTTGAACGGTGCCACATATGTCTTCAAAGATCTCAATGTGGTCCATTTTATGCTCAGTGGGCAAACCATGGAATTGATTATGCCTGAGCAACTCGAATAGCTGGATAGGGAAATGATAGTCCTATCTCCGAGGTTGAAGAGGATGAAGGGCGTTCCTATTAGCGAGGAAAGCTTCAGGGTTGTTGAAGTCTCCAACCAGATGCTCGTTTTGATGTTGTCGATTGAAAAATTCTTGAGGATCTCGCAAAACGATGTAGTTTTTCCCAACCGGTGGATTTTGATTACCATTACCAGCACCTTGATTAGCATTACTAGCTCCTTGTCCTACTGGTGGCACTTGATTGTCGTTTTCTCCCGGTTGGTTGACTAACTGTTGTAACTGCTGTAATCCGGGTTGAGGATTCTGAATGATGTTTCCTCCAAGAGGATTTTTGACGTTCTGATCTTTGGGAAAGACTAGATTGCTAAGATTGACGTTATCTCCCATTGTGTTGGATAAGCTTGTGTTTCTTCTTCCCTTCCGGTTTGAGCGTTCTAAGTTCAAGAGTTCTTTGTTATTGCGGCTAAGCAATTTCTTAGATTTATTCGATCGTAAGATCATGGACCTGTAAAAACAAATTCAAGAAAAGAGAAGCGCGATTAGTGCTGAAAAATAAATATATATTAGACTAGACCCTAAATAAAACTTAAAAGGCACAACTGATCCCTGGAAACAACACCAAAAATATGATAGCTCAGAATTTTAATCCTAAATCTACACTTCAGAGAACAGGTCTCAGTAGTATAAGCTAGGGTCGAATTCCACAAGGACCAAGTAGTGCGACTTTCTAAAAAACATTGATTCTAGCTAAGAAGGTAATTAAAAGCTTTTTTTATTTTTCTAATGATTGTAAATTAAAGTGATAAATTAAAAACGGTTGTAATTCAATTAAATAAAGCGTCAGGCGTTAGGGAATTCCACAAGTAATCAGGTTTGAAGCTCAGGTTAACATGCATGATTTTAGTTTGAAAATAGTTCTCAACTCAAAAGACAAAAATTAGATTAATCTCCTCCCAAAGTATTAATCCCTATATCTAATTACTAAAGACAAGCTCCCGCTGAATTCAGCTAATTAAATTATGCATTAAGGTCAAATTCGATATGTTTATAGACATTGAAGAAAACACTCCCGCTAAGCAAGAACATCTACTCATCTAGACTAGATAAGATTGCTAAACCAAATCCCTTTGTGTTTATAAATCTAATATCAATGAACTAATTGGCCAGTTTAATCCAAGCATTAAGAACAAATCTAGACTAAGAACCTAACAATTTCAATCCATTATGTTAAGCCTTAACTATCAAATCCTGGTTTTCCTGGGAAACCCCTAAAAGCTAACAAGGCGACTACTCAGACATAGCTAAGAAATCAACAAGCATAATTGAAGAAAACATATCAAAAACCGAATCAATAAATTAAAATAGAAGAGTTCAGAATCTTCGCCAAACACAAGGTTGAGTTTCGTCTCTCTGTAAAGCTCTAAAATCGAAAAGTGTGCGTCCAAAAAATAAATAAACATAAGCCTAAGGCTTTTATAGTGCTAAAAATAAAGAAAATAAAATAAAATAAATAAGGAAAACATGATAGATTTGAGGGCATAATCGTAATTTTGGAAAATCTACAAATTCTCCTCGTGTTTAGGCATCGGTCCATCCCTATAGGGATCAATCGATCTGTTGATTAATCTTGATCGATCGATCTTAGCGTGGGATCGATCGATCTGAATTCTGTAAGTTCCCTGTGCATTTGGATCGGTTGATCCATACCTAGATCGATCGATCCATACCTGGATCGATCGATTTATTTCTTTGTGAAGCTTAGATCGAGCACTTCTTCAAAGGGATCGATCACTCCATATGCATTTCGTCCGTTTGCACCTGAAATCTTCTAAAAATCATCCTTTTCTCTCCAGAACGTCCCAAACACCTAGAAACTTAAAACTATTCCAAATATACATGGAAAACACTCGGATAATACTAAATAACAAGTATAAATACTCATTATAAAGCATTAAAACCGAGTAATATCATTAAACAAGTTTTTTCTTCTCTTGAAATAAGTTCGCCTACTATTTTTAAGTAGGATGATCACTTTTGATTCGGTTACCGCTCTGAGCTTATAGCAAAATCGACCATCCATCTTTCCTACCAAAAATTAGATTTCCGTCAAATATTCGTAATTCATTATTCTTGGTGTCCAAACATTTCTACCGAGTCGGTGCTGAGTATGTTGAAGGATTGGTGTTATCCAACCTCCTATACTAAGTTAAGGTGCCGACCTCTCTTGTGATATCCAGCTTAGAACTTTGAACTTTAACATTTGCTTGAGTAATATCATCAATATGCTCGTCTGAATTCAAAGATATTGGGGAATAGGGTTTCGTCTTGCAGAGTGTTGCAAACATGTTGATATACTCCCAGACGTAAGAAGTTCATCTTAGGCTAAGATATTACCCGTGTCACAGCTAGTGAAAAAGGAGTTAGTAATGATTTGAAGCACATATCTTATGCTTGGATAGCGGATGCGCGAACTCTTGGTTTTTTCTCCTTGAAACTTCTTTGAACCTATCACGTCCCATATAAGCTCGCTTCCCATATAAGCTCGATCTCACGTGGAGCATCTTCAAATGTGTCCGGTTGAAAGTTCTTAATTTGGACCTTGTATAGCTCCTAACCACTCTAAAGAGGCCGTGTGAGTCTTCTCCTTTAAATCCATTTATATTATGAACCCTCCTCCATTCTCATTACCCGCACGTCTCACAGAGTAGAACACCTCCAGCGAGGCTAGGAACATGCACATTGGTCCTTGGTGAGCAAAAAACTCCATTGAAAGTATGTGTGAAAGCCCATGTATCCAAATATTTCCTTAACTTGTTCTATAATCCCGAGATTTCTACATCATGTAATGTAGATTCTATGAAATCAACTTGCATCAACGTCTTGTAGATGTCTTGCACTTTGCACTGGAGGTCCACTTGAACTTCCGAATGCTCCTTGGTTTGATATGATGATTTATACAAAAGAGACAAAGCAACTAGAGATGTTCAAAATGTGCTATTTTAAATCCCATTGAGACTAATTCTATACTCAAAATTATTCTATAGAACTAATTGTCCTCAAATCATGTGAAAATCCTCAAATCAACAATTCAACAATTCTCTACTTGTATTAAGCTTAACTTAAAGAACTAACATCACTTTGAGAGTAAATCAAACTTTAATGCACAATTCTAGTTAGTTTCCTCCATTAAGCATCAATACATCCTCAAAGATCCATAGAAACCACAAATCAAACAATTTCCTCCAAACTTATTTTCCAATTAGGTTAAGAACTCTAATTCTCATATTTTGACAAATTCATTGAATTGGAGTTCAATCACTCAAAGAATGAGGTATATATATAATACCCAATGGTTTTCTAAGGCTAAGAGACAATAATCAACTTCAAAACTTGAGAAAAATCAAATTCCAATTTTGAGTGAATAGTTCCTTGCAAAAATCATGAGTTAGAGAGTGTTACGTTGGATTGAATGATGGAAATTGAGCAGGGATTACTCTAAGGAGTCTTAAAATCAGAAATGTAGCAAAAAAATCTTTAAAATTGGTTGAAATTTGAGAGAGAAATAATATTTTGAAAAGCTTGGATGTCTTTTTCTGGTTGAAATTACAATGAGAGAAGAAGACAAAAGGGAAAAAGGGTTGAAATCAGATCAAAACCAAATTTCTAACCTCATATCGGTTTGCATAAACTGGTACGTTAAACCGCTATAGCTCATACGTCGTTCATAGCAGTTTGCTGAAATCGCTGCCACTCCTCGGTAATTTTCCCTAGAAAACTTCATTGGCTGTAGCGGTTCGATGAAACCTCTACCACTCCCCACTACCATTCATTTCCTCTTCAAAAATGCAAAAAAAAAATTGCATAAATTAACACTCAAACATTTCCAAAGGTTAACATACCCAAAATCATACCAAAACACATTCAAAAGCAAAATAAAATACTTAAATGTAAAGGATATGTACAAAGGATATACATGGGATTCCTTTCCAAGTGGGCTTGTTTTAAGTCATTAAGCTTGACTTCCTATTTAGACTCTATTGACCCTGAGACAGGTTTTCAAAGAGAACCGAGGTTTCTTCACCAGACTTTCCTCCTGGAATTATCCAACCACCCATGTTCGGTGTGGCTTCTTGGTTGGTCACTTCAAATTTCTCAACAAGCTCTCCAACCAGTATGAATGATCCATCAGGTATAACTTCCTTGATTGTGAAGTTCCTTGAGAATTTTGAGTTCACCTTTCCTAGACAATGCTCGAGCATTTAGTTGAGTAGAAGCACTTCATCGCCACTCTCGAGATTCATTGTTGGGGCCTCAAGTTTAACCCAATCTTCTAAGACTGTTAAGTCTCCGTTAATATCATTCTCCACTGAATTACTGCTCGAGTACACATCTCCATGATCTTCCTTATTCATATCATAGATAGAGAATAACTGACCTTGAATTGTGGGTTTTTCATGTTGTCCCTGATGTTGAAGATCATCTTAAGACCCTTCTCCATATTCATTATGATGTTGCCTTGTTAGACATTAATCACATCTCCGACTGTAGCCAAGAATGGCCTTCCTAAGATCAATGGATCATTCGGTTCTTTGTCCATATCTAACACCATTAAGTCTGTGGGTATCTCTACACTCTCAATCTTGATAGGCAAGTCCTCCAGAATCCCATGAGGCTGTCTAATGGATCTATCTGCTAAGATCAGAGATATAGTGGAGGCTTTATACTCATTGAATCTCAACTTCTTGGCAACTGAAAGAGGCATAATATTGATGGATGCTCCTATATCACACAGGCATTTGTTGAAGGTTAATGGACCTAAGGAGCATGATAGAGTGAAAGAGCCATGATCTTCTTGCTTCTCTACAATTATGGTATTGCATTCCCCACTTGGTACTAGCTTCCCCTTAATTTCACCCTCCTTCACGGATTTCTCAAAGATTGTTGTGTATTTCTTCATTATTTCCCTCTTGAATATTAATGGAAATGGCAACTTTGGAATGTAAGTTGGTGGGAAAAAAGGTGTTTCCTTCTCCTTTGAAGAAATTGGCTTTTCAGCAAAAACAGGTTTGACTCTAGTTGTTGACTCAGGTTTTGTCCACCTCAGAGAATCAGTTTTAGTAGAATATGCAATTTGAGCTTTATTTAGGGCCAAATTCCCCCATACTTGAATGTCATTGTCCTCAGTGATGTTAGTAGAACAATGTTGATTATATAGGTCGTTAGTACTCCTCAAGAAAATTTCATTGACATGTGCAAAGTTCGTAGGGTTCTGGATAGGCTTTCCCGGGAGTTAGCCATTTGTTTGTGGTGGAGAAACAGAAGTGGAAGCAGATTTTCTTTCCAAATAAGTGATTCTTGAGTTCAAAAATTCGATCTTTGCATAGATGGTATTGAATGAGGAGTCCATCTTGTGGTTGAGTTCACCAATCCTCTTGGATTTTCCAATGCACTATTTGCTTGACCTTGAAGAAGTTGGTGTAACATTGCCTCAACATTTTATTGTTGAGGTTGTTTTGGTTGCGGTGAAAAAACAGTAGATGCACTTGGTTTTTGAAGTGGCCAAAACCCACTCTCAACTTGTTGCATAGGAACAAATTCTTGGTGCGGTTGTTGACTATAATTGATGAACGGTTTGGCCTATTGGTGTTTTTGAGGTGGATAGATTTGATCTTGAGGATTTGCTACATTGTTGTTGTGATAAGATAAACCAGGGTTGTTCTTGAAGTTGATGAAATCATTTTTGTAACCTTGGTTCTGTATGTAGTTAATCTCCTCTTGTTGATCATTCTCGCCATCTTGGATATGAACTTGCTCTTCTTCACTTATGAATTGAACTTGTTATCGTTTTCCAAGAAGAATCCTATATGATTTATCATTCAAAGCCTTGATGTCTTTCCTTGTCTTGTCTTCAGAATTAGAATTACCCCAACGAGTTTTGGGAACCAAAATTCACACTGTTGATTTCCGTTAGTTACGGAAAATGAGAGAGAACTCTAACTTTCCAAAGATCCCAGATTTCTATGAGTCAAACGTAGAAATATCTAAAACACGATAGCAATATAATACAAATACAAAAATAAAAGTGAGAAAGAAGGCGAAAGAAATCCTATTTTGAATCTCGTGAACATGTTACAATCGGGTGATAGCCTCGGCCGCAAGAACACGAGATATCTTAGAAGTAACAACGGAGACTGTGAATAACCTAATTGAATCGCAGCTCACTAGCAAGAACGGGAAAAGTCTAAAGTTCTAAGTCTTGTGGTGCCAAAATTTGAACGTGAATTGAACCTCCTATTCGTCTATCTTATACAAGCTTCAGGATTGCTTTATCTTCCATTTTCGTCCTCCGTTCCTCCGCGGAAATATTCATTTTCTGGATTTCTTCCATTTCTTCTAGGCTCGAAGGAAAAGCTTCGGCCGTCATCGTGCATGGGTTTGATTCTTGGCTAGAGTCGTAAGTGGGCCATTATCGTATTTCAGAACTCGTTGGACCATTTTACGGTTTAGGCGATTTTTACGGTTCTCGTCGAAGAACCGAGCTTTCATATGATTGAGACTTCATGGAAAGACTGTACCGATTATATGAGTGAGATTACGTCTACATTTAAGGTAATCGTTTATCATTTTATACAATCGGTAGATATGAGCGTGTCCTTATGATCGTTCTGAAGAACGATGATTTTAATCGTATAGCTAAGATAATCTTCGTAGTGTCGGCAAACTAATACCATTTTATATGATTAACACCATACGAGAAATTTTCACGATTCTTCTGAAAATCGTAGGAAATAATCGTATAGATAAGGTGATTTTGGTGTTAGGGATAACCGGAACCATTCACACGATTACTTCGGGACTTATGCGAGTTTTACGATTTTTGTTGTAGAATTCCAATGGAGACACGTAACGATACAAACCAAGAGACGAGAAGCCCGTGAGACGATCAGCTCGCCAGTTGGCAAGCTGACAGATGTTTTTCAGCTCGCCAAACAAGTGTTGTTCAGCTCGGCGGTTGGTGAGCTGGACGTTTTCCATTCAGTGTATATGTTTTAGTTTTTTCCGTTAACAACATTCGGAACTAGAACATTAATTTGAAAGCTTCAATTTACTTATTATTGTTATGATATGTGTCTGTTGAGGTTTTCTAAATTCTTCGGAAATTTGTTTCGAGTACGCTTTCTCATATATCATAGTCGGACGTAAACGAATTATCTTGCGTTGTTAAAACCTTAGTGAAAGGAAAACCCGCTAAGACAAAACCTTCTTTACTGAGGACAAAAGAGTACAAAGATAGTTTTTTAACCATTTGCCGATTGTTATTCGGTTTATCCGAGGTGTATGTTTTGTTTATAGGGATCGGTGTGCTTTAATGTTATCTCCGATGATTGCGAGGCATTACTTTCTTCGTAACCGTTTTTGACCCCAATAGGAGTGCGATCATAGTCTTCATTGTATATCCCATAAGATTGAGCTAAAATCTCAACTAGTTCCCAACCTTCATCCACATTCTTGTTGTGAAAATTATCATTGCTTGTCGTGTCAAGAAGCATTCGAGTCCTTGGTAAGGCACCTCTGTAAAGAGTGTTGAGGAGAGATTTTTTACTGAATCCATGGTGAAGACATTGCAATGTATTGTTCATGAACCTCTCCCAAGCTTCACAAAAAGATTCAGTATCATTTTGTGCAAAACCAGAGATTTCATTTTGCAACATTGTTGTTCTGGAAGTAGAGAAGTACTTGGCCAGGAAGGCTTTCTTGCATGCATCCCAAGTGGTAACGGAATTTCGAGCAAGAGACTTCTCCCATTGATGAGCTTTTTCACCCGAAGATAAAAGAAACAGTCTCAACTTGAATGCATCTTCACTAACCCCATTATTTTTGTGAGACCACAAAATCTATCAAACTCATCCAAATGGTTGAGAGGGCCTTCCATTAGTAGTCTGTTAAATTTTTTCCCTTGAACCATAGCAATCAAACTGTGCTTGATTTCAAAATTTGTTGTTGACAGCATGTGGAACAATCCCATGGTGTTGAGTATAAGTATTTGGTGCATCCCCAGTACCAATAATTCATGCATTGGGTTGTGGGTTATTTTGGTTCTTATTATTATCATCCTCCATTTGCAAGTCCAAACATTGCAGATGAGGTAGTCACTCTTGTTCTCTTCTGGTTCGAGTATGTTGTCGTTAGAATGCTCGAATGTCTTCAACGATTGTAACTAAATCAGATGGTCCTCGACTATTTAAGCGCATACACTTAAAGGTGCCAAACAAAGAAATTAAAGGAATTAGCAAAGTAATTGAAAATTGGCTTAGTCCCAAACAAAAGTTCTAATGGTTAATCGAAGTTATGAATCGGCAACGGCGCCAATTGATAAACATGAATCTTGTGAACTCTATGTCTAAGAAAGTATCTTAAACCAACTCATGTCATTGTTGCATTTAAGAGTTAGTCCAAATAAGGGGTAATTAACACACTAAAACCTATGAGAATCATATTTAGTATAAGCAATTATAGGTTTTTGGTTTAAAGCGAACATCCTAACAAACTTAAAGCATAAAACTCAACTAAAAGTCGGATCAAGATTGAAATGACAATTAAAAACGCTAAACAAATAGGTTAATGTTAGTGATTTAGTTGATCAAGTGAAGTTCTATGATGCTCAATACAATCAACAATGCTAATCATTGGTCTAAAACTTCCAATTAAAGACTAATCCACTTCCATGACAATAATTATTTTCCTAATCATGCAACTAAAATAATTCCTTGCTAATTACACAAAAAGAAAGCATTAAGATCTAATCCATTCAACAACTAAACTAACTAACAGAATTCCTTGATTATTCCTCATTTAACATTCAAATAATTCATTCAAGCATTTTCACAAACACCTTCCGGGCATGAAATTGCCTATGATCTAGAAATGAATGATCAAGTCAAATCTAGCATTAATAACATTAAATGAATAAAGATTCAAATAAACTAAGCTCTAAGCATCATATTCCATCACTTAATCACCCTAATCTACCTAACTCATTTTTCTAAAAGAGACTACTCACTAATCATAGATGAAACATCAAATCCCATGAACAAGATGTGTTTAATCATGATTAGAAACAAAAAAATAAGCAAGAAATCAAGAATAAACAAAAAATAGAACCAAGATTAAAAGCAAAGAATTATTACACCAAAATGGTAACTAAGAAAAAAATAGAAAGAAAGGTGCCTCCAAATTAGGTTTAAAACATATTTATAGTGGGCTAAAAGTGGTATTAGGTTAACCCAAAACACATGAATTAACCCAATTGAAAATGGGTAAAAGCTTAAGAAAATGTTGACTTTTTGGGACTTTTGACTTGGTACTGGTTTGCATAATCCGGCATGTCTCCCCGCTATGCTTCTGCTTCCTTCATAGCGGTGTGTGTAAACCGCTGCACTTCCCCGCTATTTCCCACTAGAAAAAATTCTCCTTTATAACGTCTTGATTAAATCGCTCCTTCTCCCTGCTATGACCATGTCAGTTTGTGTAAACCAGTATGACAGTTTGCTGCAACCTTTTATATGCCTTCATTTGAAACCAATTCACATCTCTTTTCAATTCCATTCATCTTCAACACTTGAAACATGAATATGACATGCAAATGCATCTACATGTGCCTAAATGCAAGTGAATCTACTTAAAATGAATGTGAAACAAAGGTAGAAATGCATGAAAAACACAGTATACCACGTCGTCGACCTTTCACGCGAGAGTTTGAGGTGGTCAACTTTTCGAGTGAGATTTTTGTGGTTGTCGACTTTTTGAGCGTGAGGTTTGAGGTCGTCAACCTTGAGTGGAAGTTTTTAGGTCATCAACCTTTTAGTGTGAGTTTTAAGGTCGTCAACCTAGAGTGGAAGTTTTGAGGTCGTCAACCTTTTGCTTAAGAGTTCAAGGTCGTCGACCTCTCGTTTAAGAGTTTGAGTTTGTCCTTTTTAAGCTCGAGTTTGTTCTCTTTGAGCTAATATTCTTATTTATTAGAATCCTTCAAGGTGAGAAAACACTGAGGGTGAGACTCCGCTTGAATGGTTGAAAAAAGTCATCTTGCTAGTTCTCGGTTGCCATGCTTTGTGTTTTTGTGCTCGCCCACTCTTTCAAAAGTATCCCCCTATCTGGTGCGCAAATTGTTGAATCAAGGATCTTGAAATTCGATTTAGTATTGATTCTTCATAGAAAGATTTGAGCTCGTCCACATGGCCAACTGGCTTGAAATTCAGTTATATTTCTAAATGTTATATTTGTTCTCTTGGTTCTCTCTCTAGAATCTCTCACTATATTTTCTCTATGGATTTTTCAGAATCTTTCTCTTTGGTCCTTAATCCCCTTTTATAGTGTCCTTGATCTTAGAATTACTATTCTCCTGACAGCTATAGGGAGTTGGTGGCAGCTCGGTGTGGCCTAGGCGTAGCTCCGCACCTAGCTTTGTATAGCATAGGCTTGTCGTGGGCATGGTGCTTTGTTAGTATGCATGGTCTATGAGTGGGCTTAGCATCTTATGGGCCTTATTCATGAGTGCTAAACCCATACCCAACAACTATGTAATATTTTTCTTTGGGTTGACTTCACTACGCTCTCCAAACTATATGTATCCAAATTATTTCTCCCTCAACTTTGAAGCCCTTGATTATCATACCTGGATTTATTCATCTCTTTACTCGACCCCCGAAACTACTCAAATTCATCAATAGACCCTCATACGATTAATAAGCTTAAATTGCGATTAAAAATCGTGTTTTGGTTTAAATTAAAACCCAAACCAAACCCAATTTTAACCTATTTTCGATTTTAACCTATTTTCGATTTTAACCAAACTCAGACTTATCTTTCTAAAACTGAAAATTAACTTTTGTGGATACTTTAAATGTTCTATTTAAATAAAATATTTTGAACTATTGTTATTGTATCTACTTTAAAAATACATAAACAATAGTTTATAAAATATGAAAGTACAAACAATATTAAAGTGTTTATATATTAAACAATATCAATTTTATTATAAATTTTATATTTATATAATATTTTATTTATACACATTTGAATAAATAAAGTATATAATATTTTTATTATAAATATATTAATATATTAAATAAATTTATTTTACTTATATATTAAAGAAACTTATATTAAATTTATTTAATATATTTATTTAATATATATAATATTAAATAATATATATTTAATAAATATTATATATATATTATATAATGTT
>OVBE01002930.1:0-28710 GCA_900406425.1 Iberis pinnata | reverse complement strand
AGCGGTTATGTGGTTTTCAGAGTTTATGCAGCATCATCCATCCAACTACACTGGAATCTCAGTTCAGAATATTCAAGCATTACTCCCATATCGATGCTCTGAGGCTATGAAGCAGCAGCTTACTAAGGTTATTTCTCCTGAGGACATAAAGGCAGCTCTTCTCTCAATGCCTAGCAATAAGGCCCCTGGCCCTGATGGATACTCTAAGGAATTTTTTGTTAAAGCTTGGCCGATAATAGGTTCTGACTTTACTGCAGCTATTCAATCCTTCTTTGCCAATGGGTTTCTTCCTCAAGGAGTTAACTCCACCATTCTAGCCCTTGTCCCTAAAAAGACTGATGCTATGGAATTTAGTGAGTATAGACCTATTGCGTGCTGTAATCTGCTCTACAAAGTAATATCCAAACTGCTTGCCAACCGATTGAAGTTGATTCTTCCTGAGTTAATAAAACCGAACCAGTCTGCGTTTGTTCAGGGCCGATTACTACTAGAGAATTTGCTTCTTGCTACTGAAATAGTTAAAGGATATGATAAGCCTTCTATATCACCACGTTGTGCACTCAAGATTGATCTAGCAAAGGCATTTGATTCGATTCAATGGAGTTTCTTGGAGACAGTTTTACGAGCTATTGAAATTCCTGAGACATTCATCAAATGGCTGATCACTTGCATCTCCACAGCTTGGTTCTCTATCCAAATCAATGGTGAGCTTTCAGGGTATTTTAAAAGTACAAGGGGTTTACGACAAGGCTGCGCGTTATCTCCATATTTATTTGTTATAGGGATGAACATATTGTCGACATTATTGGATCAGGCTGCTTTGGAGGGCAGGTTTCAATTCCATCCTTTATGTCATGAAACAGGGCTAACACATTTGTGCTTTGCCGACGATATATTAGTATTCACGGAGGGCTCTCTCAATTCCGTGCAGAATATCTTCGACGTCTTTAATCAATTTGAAGCTTATTCAGGGTTAAAGATCAATATGGCTAAGTCTGTAATAATCTCAGGAGGTATTCCTCAACACAATCTTGAGCTCATCCTTGAACGTTTCAATATGCAAAAGGGTAGCCTGCCTTTGAAGTATCTAGGGTTGCCGCTTACATCCAGGACTATGAAGCTGGTTGATTATGGTTTGTTACTGGATCGTATTCGACTCAAATTTCAGAGTTGGTCCTCTCGGTTTCTCTCTTTCGCTGGTCGATTGCAATTGATTCAGTCCGTTATCAAAAGTATTGCTAATTTCTGGTGTTCTGCCTTCTGTTTCCCTCGGCAATGTATTCAGTCAATCGAACAAATGATGGCTGGGTTTCTATGGTCCGGCCCATCCCTAAGCTCATCCAAAGCGAAAGTCGCATGGCCTGAGCTCTGTTTTCCGAAAGCAGAGGGGGGCTTGGGTCTTCAGTCTTTATCCACAGTTAATAATGTTTTCAGTTTGAAGCTAATTTGGAGAATAATATCTTTTGCAAATTCGATTTGGGTTGATTGGGTGAAGAAACATCTCATTCGCCAAGGGTCTTTTTGGTCAGCCTCTGAGTCTCAAGGTTCTTGGGTATGGCGACGATTGTTGAAGCTGCGCGATTTGGCTCACTCTTTCTCTCATGTCAAGGTTAGCAATGGTCGTCACGCTTCCTTCTGGTTTGATAACTGGACTTCGCTTGGTCGCTTGATTGATATTGTTGGATTTCGTGGATTTCGAGCTATGGGTATTGGCAAAGACTCAACAGTTGCTGAAGCAGGTGAGACTGGTTGGAGGTTTAGGCCTCAACGATTTCAGCCGCTGCGGTTCTTGACTGATTTCCTTCAGTCTATACCAGTCCCGGACCCCTCTTTGTGCAATGATAGTGTACTATGGCGCTATAAGACTGATGACCATCGGGATTTCTTCAAATTTGCTAATGTCTATGACCAGTTGCGCTTGCACAATCCCATAGTGGAGTGGTCCAAGCTGGTTTGGTTCAAATACTCAACCCCCAAGCACTCCTTTCTTGTGTGGTTGGCTTTCAAGAATCGCTTATCCACTGGTGCTAGGATGGCTCTATGGAATAATGGCTGCTCGACTTCGTGTATTTTCTGTAACTTCCCCATGGAAGATCGCAATCATCTCTTCTTCAACTGTTCCTACTCGGCAGACGTGTGGAAGATCATCGTCTATCCGATCATGACTTCCTCCTATACCTGTCAATGGGATCTTCTAATCAACTCTCTCAGTACATGGACAGACTCCCAAGCTTCTCTCCTTCTCCTATGCCTTGCTTTTCAATGCTGTATCCATACTATATGGCTTGAGCGAAATAAGCGACGGCATGGGCATTCACCAAGACAGTCCACCACTCTCGCTAGACTCATTCGCAAGCATGTCCGAGACAAGATTAGTAGTCTCCGGGTTCTTGGCTCTTTACCTTATCCCAATCTTCTTCAACTTTGGTTTAGTTATGGCCATTAGAAATGTATTTCAATATATTTTCATATCCATATGATTTAAACAATTGTTTGTAAAAAGTTTTTTGTTGGAATATAGTATAACATTACAAAAAAAAAAAAGAGTTTTAATCAAAATTAGGTTCAAACAAGCCCATGTGGTAAAGTAATATAGAGAAAGATGGGTTTGAAGCATCATAATAGAAAAAAAATTAGTTATGTTAATTCTAAATCATGATACATCACGATGAAAAAATAGTTTTATTAAATGTAAGGTAAATATCAAAATAATATATTATATTTGAATATGAAATATACAAAATTTTTATTTGTTTTGAGAAAAATACAATCAATGAATGATGATAGTTTGAAGGCTTTTTGTGCCAATCTTGAAGATTATATGACCTTTAGCAAACATTAAGATGTTGCTGATCATGATCTTTTTTTGAACTTAAAGTTCTAGGATAAGCTTTACCATAAAAGTTAAAAATTATATTGAAGTGCTAGACTTTTGAAAGCCACTAAGGACTGTTATCCAAACTCATGTATTGTTTATTGTATACAATTGACTATTTTAGTTCCAGTAGCATCTGCAGAAAAAAGTTTTTCAAAACTAAAGCTGATAAAGTCGTATCTTCGTTCGACTATGTCACATGAGAGATTGAGTGACTTTGCTATCTTATCCATTGAATGAGAATTGATCAGAAATGTTGATTTTGAAAGTTTGGTGAACAATTTCGTAGAAAAAAAATTGTTTTAGAACTATAATTCGGTTTGCGTTTTTTTCTTCTTTCTATGTGAAAAGTTTGAATACTGTAGACTTTTTTTTATGAATTGAAGCATTTTTTTGTAGTTGCTTATGAAATGTTTTTATCTTATCAAGACTCTGGATTCAAATATATCTTTTGTAGTTAGGTTTGAGTTTGTAGGTTTTAGAGAGCTTTTCCGGTAATATTTGTCTTATTTTTCAAGAAAAAAATGTTTTTCCGCTAATTTAGTTTAAAGAGTTTAAGATTATAAAACTTTGGCTATGTATTCCAAATTGTATTATCAAAAATATTGATGATATAAAATCTAAGACGACCAAGAGATACGATATCTCAAAGTCATGCATTTAAGTACTTAATATACGATATGAAACTTTCAATAAGAAACAAAACAAACATATGACTACTTAACTCTAATAGGTTATTGTAATAGTTTAGTGGGATGTTTAATTCTATACTATCGATTTAAAAAAATTGACGTCGTTATTATTAGAATGTTGATACTGTTGTTTAATGAAAGTACGTGCCAAATACTACGTTCGAGCCAGTATCAATCGATTTTGACTTTATAAACTTACAAATGAATCTTTGCTTGTTAAAACGTTCGATCTGTCACCTAGTAAACTTCAAACATGGTCGCACGATCACAATTGACGAATGCAAGTTTGGACATTTTGGAATCTAGGTAATATGTATACTCAATACTCAGTGCTGGTCCGGATCTAAATAGCACCTAAAGCGTAGTTAAAATATAATGTCCTAAATTTGATGTACTTAACCACGGTACCAAAGTGTTTCTAATAATTCGGTGCCCTAACATTAATATAAATTTTGGCGCTTAAAACTCTTGCTTTACGAGGTTTAACCCAGGACCATCCCTCTCTATACTACATAACCATTTTTCAAAAACTTCAGAAAGTTTTGGACTTTTTTTAACTCATATATAATTTCTTCCAATATCAGGAATCATAATACTAATATTCTGATTAAAATAATAAATTTCCATACCTAAGATATATAAATACGGGATACAAAGGAATCAACTTATTTTAATAAGGAGATTCTAAAAATGTATATTTTATATTTTAATTCCAAGAGTACTACAAAAATATTATTTTCAAATATATTATAAATTTTAAATAGCTTTAAAATTGATAATTTAATGACTATATACCACCAAAAACCAAATAATAACTTCTTCAAAATCCAAAACAGTAATTTCTAATTAGTGAATTCAAACAGAGAATTTAGGGGGTGCATTCAAACAAGCATTTTATATAATTTGTGTTTTAGAAAAAATTAACCGGTTTTTATTGAGATAGTTCTACGGCATGGCGAACGAATAAGTTCTTTTATTAATCAATGAGTAAAGATTACAATCAATTTAATCTCTCAAAAATCCACAACTGCCTAAGGACTTTTTTCGACTTCCAGACGTTGATCACTTAAAAATTTAGCTGTCGTAGGTTGCTGGTTCGCTGTAGACGTAATCGTTCTCTTTGGGAGGTTCTTAGCAAGTAGCTTCTAGGGTTTTTCTCTTGTTCTTCTCTCAATTAGAGAGTTTCCCTATTTATAGGAACGTTCAACGTAATCCTTTTTGGATTCAGAAGAATCCTTAACAACTTCCTTATTTTTCGGGATATGGATTTACATGAACCGACTTAATATTTTAAAAGGTTTGGGTTTTCTTCACTATCGACGGTCCATTCGTTCTAAGAACTTCCGGATAGTTTCCGAATAGATTCCGACCGTAGTCTAGTTCATGTTAACGAACATTCATGCCTCGTAGGCAACTGGTTATGTTTTGTAAACAACTTCCCATGCCTTGTTAGGAACTTCCAAGTGTTTGGACAGTTGTCGGAAAGTCATTGCTAGATGAATTTATTTAACCCAACAACTTGCACCCCACTCTCCATTTTCTTACTTAAAATTTGGAGAGTAGTTTTCAGTTTAACGAAAGTTAGTTTTTTTTTTTAACATATCGACCACATATTGTTGCTTAGTTAACAACTTATTAGAATGGGAAGTAGATAGAAAGAAAAATCACTTCCCATAATAAATGGAAAGTTAATAAGAAATGGAAAGAAGTACTTCCCAAAATAAATGGGAAGTTGATAAAGACTGAAAAAGGAACTTCAAAAGAATTGAGAAGTTGATAAAAATTGAAAAAAAAAACTTCAAAAGAATTGAGATGTTGATAAAAATTAAAAAAGTACTTCCCAAAAGGATTAAGAAGTTGATAAAAAAAGGTACTTTCCAATCTCAAACCAATATCAAAGAAGAACTCATAATCATAAAACAATAATAGATATTGAAACAAGGGTTCAAAGAAACTTCTCTCAAATACAGAGTTTCTGAATCTTCTCTCCCTCAGTAAAAACTTAGAAATAATAAAACTTAATGAAATAAAACCTAGCTAAGAGGTTGTTATAGTGCTCAGAAAAAAGGAAAAACCAAAATAGAATAATAGATAGTCGTGAGTAGCAATTCTGCAAAATTTAGAAATCTTCTAAACGTTTTATGGTCATCAGATCGATTGGTCACTGTTTTAATCGATGGGGCACTCGATCGGGCACTATTTTGTGAATTTCAGGAGTAAATTTCCGATCAGGCACTTCAGAGATCGATCGGGCATTCCAGGGGATTTTCAGCGCGATCTTCTTCTGCGAGTCAGCTTGACCATTCTTCAGTAAAATAGCCATAACTTTTGATTTATATGATGGAATGACTTGAAACCACCTCCATATAAAATCTAACTCACATGGCTATCTTGTGTCTAAATTTCAGCTCAATCCACCCATGGGAACATCTTAAACATTGCTAAACTTCTGACCCTTATGCTGGACTATGCATCTGCATTTGTCAATTTGCATCCATTTCGTGCAAAAATCAATCTTTTGTTCCAGAACAACCCAAACACCTAGAAACCTAGAAAAGATACCAAATTGCAAGGAAAACACTCGGATAATGCTTAATAGCAAACATAAAGCCCGAGTAATATCAAACTTTAAGCATATTATTGCCTTTTTTCTCCTCTTTTTAATCTTATAGTCAATGACTAATTTTGATTTGTTTTCGTTTGGTTTCGTTTCGTTTGTTTGCTCATATTACTTTGTTTTTTAGTTCTAGTTAGATTTGACATTGTTGTTTAGTTTCAGTTTAGTTTCGTTGTAGTTTTAGTATTAGTTCAACTTGATTGTTTGGTAGTTGTTGCTTGTGGTTAAGTGTTTTGAATTTGTCTTTGTTAAGTGTTTTGAATGTTTATGTTTCTGTGTCTTGATGAAGAAGAAGATGATGCGGATGAAGAAAGAAGATAATGATGCATATTAATAGCCAGTAGAACATGATGCATATGAAGAAGAACAAGGAAGAAGAAGATGAGAGGTAATTATGTAAACTTGAAGAGATTTTGGTTTGCATTTTGTTCTGAAATTTACACATTTTCATTTTGGTATTGGTTTTGGTTTTGAAATGGTTTTGAGAGTTTTGATTTTTGTTTTGAATTGGTTTTGAGAGTTTTGGTTTTGGTTTTGAAGGATTTGTATTTGAGATACTCAAAATGAAATACCACCATTGGAGTTAATTTTAAAACACAATTTTTAAGTGGTATCTCAAAACATTAAAAACCACTTTTTACATTTGAGATACTCAAATTGAAATACCACTATTAGAGATGCTCTAATGATCGATCTTCTTTTTTACTTCTTACCATTAACCATAAACATCATTCAAAAACATAAAAAAGTCATCAGCATCATCAGCTCCGGGAGAGAAAGATGGTCGGAGCTTACGATGCACACTTGCCGGCAGTTCCGGATTGGCTCAATAAAGGTGACAATGTGTGGATGCTTACGACGGCGACGCTAGTCGGTTCCAAACTTACTTTTTTCGGTTTGGTTCGGTTTTTTGGTTCTGAATATTTTATCCATCACTATATAATGCCATGTTTTATGTTTAAAATAATTTTATGCACGTACATATAATGCCATGTTTTATGTTTGAAATAAGGGTGAAATAATTATTCAAACTATATAAAAAAACGAACAAATTTATAACATTTTTGTTACTTTTCTAACAAAATATCTTTTGGTGCAAAATACTAAAATGTTACATGATACTATTATAAGACTTTTCTCCTTCAAACTGTACTAAAAAAAATTAGGGGTGGACATTCGGTTTATTCGGTTCGGTTTTCGGTTTTTTTGGTTTTTTATTTTTTGCCCTATTGAATCAGTTTGGTGTTCGGTTTGTTCAGTTCGATTTTCATTTTTGAAATTCAGTTCGAAAATTTTGAATTTTTTGATTTTTAGTTTTTTCGATTTATTTTAGCAAGTTCGGTTCGGTTCGATTAATTTGAAGAAAAAAAAAGAATCATCGTCGAACCGAACTGAACCAAAAATCGAACTAAAATAAAAAAATGTACCGAATTGAATCGAACTAACAAATAAAACGAACCAAACTAACCGAACTAAATTTAGTTCAATTCGGTTTAAATGCCCATCCCAGACAAAAATAAAATAGAATACCCCACTTGACTTGTCTAGTTTATTAAAATCGAAGGTTCTCTTTTTATTTCTTACCATTGACTTATAAACATCAATCAAGAACCTCAAGAAAAAGGGATTCAAGTTTATCAACTCCGGTAGATATGGCCGGAGCTTACGATGCACACTTGCCAGCAGTTCCTGATTGGCTTAATAAAGGAGACAATGCGTGGATGCTTACCGCTGCTACGTTGGTTGGTCTACAAAGCATGCCAGGTTTAGTCATCCTTTACGCCTCCATTGTTAAGAAGAAATGGGCTGTAAATTCAGCTTTTATGGCTCTTTACGCTTTCGCCGCCGTTCTACTCTGTTGGGTTCTCCTTTGTTACCAAATGGCATTTGGAGATGAGCTTTTACCTTTTTGGGGCAAAGGAGGTCCTTCTTTTAGTCAAAAATATCTCAACAAAAGAGCAAAGGTCTTTAACTCAATTATGCACATTAAGGGTGGTCATTCAAGTTTCAGTTCGGATAATTCGGGTTTCGAGTTTTTTGGATCCGATTATATAAGACTCAAATAAAAACTGAGTAGATTTCGGTTCGGATTCGGGTCGGGTCTATTCGGGTTTGGGTTATGTTTTGTGATTTTATCAAAACCTGATATGGAACCGAATTATATTTTTGTTTTAGGTTTTTCAGGTAATTTGAATTTCTTTTTTTGTCTTGTATTTTGGTTTACGATTAGTATTTTTCGGGTAACATGGATAATTTGGGTATTTAGATCCAAAAACCAACTAAAACTCGAATCACCCAAAACCAAAAAACTCGAAATATAACCAAAAACTCAAATTACCTTATAAAAATTATATATATATACATATATATATAAATACATTCACGTTTTTGGGTACTCATTCGGATTTCGGTTCGGTTCGAGTACCCATACTAAAAAGTTATAAAACCAATTCAGGTTATTTCAAAATTCGGTTAGGTTTCAGTTCCAGGCTTTTAGGTTCGGTTCTGGTTCGGATTTCGGGAAAAATGTCCAGTCCTAATGCACTAAACTGCATGATAAAATGTATGAATAAAAATTTGTTTTTTTTTTTTTTTTGACAGATTCCATCAATTGTTGGAAATGGGACAATGGAGGATGAAACAATGATGCCGTATTTTCCGATGTCGACGTTGGTGTATTTTCAGTTTACATTTGCGGCGATAACGACGATTTTGGTGGCTGGATCGGTGTTAGGGAGGATGAATATAAAAGCGTGGATGGCGTTTGTGCCATTGTGGTTAATCTTTAGCTATACAGTTGGAGCTTATAGTATATGGGGAGGTGGTTTTCTTTATCATTGGGGAGTTATTGATTACTCTGGTGGTTATGTTATTCATCTTTCCTCTGGTGTTGCTGGTTTCGTCGCCGCTTATTGGGTACGTTTTTATTTTTTATTTTCATATATTTTTTGGATTTAAACCCTGTTCGTTTCAGTATCTGTCTCCAGTTATTTGTTTTTTTAGTTTGGTGCATAGTTTATATTTCTTTTCTTTTTTTATAATATTTTTTTTGAAGTTGAGTTTACTAATTAGAATTTAGTTTGGTTTTGAAAGTGAAATGATATATATTTCTTTTTCTTTTAATTTATTTATTTATTTTTGTTTGTTTAAGTTTTCTATTAATTTAGGAATGAATATTTTTTGTTTAAATGTGAATTGACAATTGATATGAATTAGTCACCATTAATAGACTATTCACTTATATTTTTAATGTGAAATTTAATTATTTATCATTTACCACATAATTATTTATTATTATTTAAAAAATTAAATTAAAAGTACCTTCGCCTCAATTTTTTCACATGAATTGCGTTATTATTAAATTTTCCTTTTGT
Source organism: Iberis pinnata (assembly GCA_900406425.1). NCBI lineage: Eukaryota > Viridiplantae > Streptophyta > Magnoliopsida > Brassicales > Brassicaceae > Iberis > Iberis pinnata. The sequence goes on along the minus strand of OVBE01002930.1, from coordinate 19,152 downwards.
TTTTTTTTTGTATCACCACTACGAGTTCAGATTTTATTATTTTTCGAAAAATATAATTTCTTTACATAAAAAGTCTCATTTTATTATAAGGTTGTAATAGAATCGAGGTTAGTTTATTTAGTTGGGGCGAATTATTTTGGACCTAAATTCTCGGGATTATATTTTATATTTATTTCCAGAATGAAAACATACCGTTAAAAAAAAATGAATATTATTTTGATGTTTGTTAAATATATTAGGTTTAATTAAGTTATTGTATGAATATGACACGAATAGAGCCAGGTTTTGTTTTGCTAACTCTTTTGATATAATCATTTTAGTAATTAATTTACAAATCATAATTAAAATAAACATAATCGTTTTAGAATTTGACAACACGATATTGACTTGATGAATAAGCATGTATATTTTATGTATTGAACATAAGACTATTCTTTAAAAAAACCCCCTTTAATATAAATATTGAATTATCCAAGAATTTGATAAAGATAAAGAATGAAGTTTAAAATGAAATTTCCCCGTAAAAAGTTACATGTTTATTACAAAAAGAAGAAAAAAAACAAAAAAATATTGTTCGAATTGGGACTTCGTTGACCTGAAGTTTCACAAATGAAACTTTTTATTTTGAAAATTTTGTGAACTAGTTAACGTGTTTTCCACCATTCTTCAATATGTTAGAAATCAAGTCAATGCCACATTACGACACTATAATTCTATAAACAAGTATACAAACAAATAACAGAAAAATTCCACCTTTTTTAGCAAGTTCAGAAAAGAGCATTTGGCCATCATTTTTCTGATACATAGTATCAACTTTTAAAGGAAATGATTTAAAGAAATATCGTACCATATTGATATAGATTTGATGTTAAGTTATTTTTTGAAATACCACTAAAAAAATGTTCAAATTCTAAATATACCATGCTCCTAAAAGTTTCAATAATACTATTAAATTATTTTTTTTTTAAATTACAAAAATAAAAAGTGAATTTTAAGAGTTTATCATTTGAACTTTTGGATTTAAGTTCACTAAATAGAGTTCAAAGTTTAGTTTTGAAATAAGTAATATTTGGTTTTGAAGGTTTTTAGTAAATTTGAAGTTTTAAAACTATTTTATTTTCATAGTATTTGATTTGCTTATACATTTATTTTAGTTCATTAAAGTACTTTTGTGTGCACCGAACCTTTATTTTAGTTAAAAGACATTTTCAATATCAATGATACCATTTTTTTATTAAAAGTTTTAGAATACCATTAAAATATTTTTTCTATAAATATCAAAAAAATAAAAATTGAATTTTAAGGGTTTATAATTTAAACTTTGGGGTTTGAATTCACTAAATAGAGTTCATTGTTTAGTTTTGAAAGTGGTGATATTTGCTTTTGAAGATTTTTGGTAAATATAAAATTTTAAAGCTATTTTAAATTTATAGTATTTTTAGAACAAAAATAATTGGACGGCGTCTTTGAAAATTTTTGATATTTTTGAAATAAATGAAGAGAACATCCTATTTTTTGGAAAACATCCATATTTATATGATATTTTTGAGAACGTCTAAATTAAAATTAAATTAATTTGTGAACATATATTATGGTAGGTGGGACCAAGACCACAAGCTGACAGAGAGAGATTCCCACCGAACAATGTTCTTTTAATGCTCGCCGGAGCTGGTCTTATATGGATGGGATGGTCTGGTTTTAACGGCGGAGCTCCTTACGCCGCCAATTTAACCTCCTCAATAGCTGTGCTCAACACCAACGTCTCAGCCGCCACAAGCCTTCTCGTATGGACCACACTCGATGTCATCTTTTTTGGCAAACCTTCTGTCATCGGAGCTATTCAAGGCATGGTCACTGGCCTCGCCGGCGTTACTCCCGGAGCAGGTCACAGTCTTTTATATATCAATAATTGTTTATTTTGGTTATTATTATTTCAAGTATAATTATATAGGAATTAGTTATAAAAATGACACATAATCCAAATTAGCAAAAAAATTTATTTATCCTAAAATATCACAAATAAAAAATGATTTACAAATAAATATATTAATAAGAGTAAACTTCGAAAACGGTATATTAATAACCGAAGCTTTTAGCTCTGGTGGTAAAAAGTTCATAGATGTGAGTTTTGCCACATGAATTCAAATTCCAGCCTCCGTCAATTAACATGAAGTGAATTTTGGCGGCCTTTCTGGATATCCTTAGCAACTGCAAACGCTTTGGACATAGTTGGAGTCTTTCAGGACTCCGGATACCAGAGTTATTAACAAAATAATTGTATATCAAATTCCTCAAAACTAAACCAAATTTAAAATGTAGCTAGTAAATCTAATCGAAAATAATTTTAATATAATGTTTTGAAGTTTAACTGTTTGTGATATTTTTATAATGATGTTTTTGAAATTAAATAAAATGTGCGTAGCATATGTGTACTACAAATTAATTTTGATAGAAATCTTATATATATTGCATGGTTATATTAATTATTATACTAATAAATCAAATGTGTTGCAGGGTTGATCCAAACATGGGCAGCTATAATAATTGGAATATTCTCAGGATCAATTCCATGGGCCTCTATGATGATCATTCATAAGAAATCCACTCTTCTCCAAAAGGTATTGCATAATTTTTTATAAAGATTTTTTCTTTTTACCATTATAGTGGAACTAGGAAAAAAAGATGACATAGGAATATATCATTAATTTTATTTTTATTAGTGTACTACATCTTTTTAGCTATAGATTGATCATAAACCAAACCATATCTTGATCATAAACGGTTACTAAAATTTTATAACTAACTAAACAAAATATATGATGTTGGTATGAATTTGAAATATACTTACAGTAAAAATATACATTGCATAACAAATAGATTAATAATAACAAAATATGGGGAAAATTGTCTTGATGAATTGACTAATAAGTTTTTATGTAGTTGCTGTTCAAATTCCAAAAATATCATATTTATAAAAGTTCCAAAAATATCATTAAATTATTATTTTTTCTAAAAATATCACAAACATAAAAAGTTAAATTTAAGGGTTTAAAACTTAATTTTTTTATTTTGGTTCACTAAATAGAGTTTATTTATTTTTGAAGGGATAGATTTAGGGTTTAAATTTAAAGTTTTAACGATATTTATATATTTCTGGTATTTTTGGGAAAAAAGAATTTGTAATATTTTTTGAATAAATTAAAAACGTTATTTTTGAAATACAATAGTATTTTTGAGAATGCTCCTAATTTAAATTGGATTAAATAAAAGGGCATTCTCAAAAATACCACCAAAAACTAGATTTATTCCAAAAATACTACACACTCCCAAAAATTCCACAAATATCACATGTTTTTTTTTTTAAAATACCACAAAATGTTTTTGTTCCAAAAATACCACAAAATTTGAAATAACTTTAAAATTTCAAATTTAAACCCTAAAACTCCAAAACCAAAATCTACCCCTTCAAAACTAAACCCTAAACTCCATTTAGTGAACCCAAACCCATAATTTTAAATTCTAAACCCTTAAAATTTATTTTTTATGTTTGTGGTATTTTCAGTACATTTGAGAGTGTGGTATTTTTGGAACTTTTGGGATTATGTGGTACTTTTGGAATTTGAAATTCTTTTGATGGTGTTTTAAGAAATTCCTCTTAAATAAACAGGTGGATGATACATTAGCAGTATTCTACACACACGCAGTAGCCGGAATATTAGGTGGAATAATGACAGGTTTATTCGCAGATCCTGATCTCTGCATCATGGCTAGTCTTCCTATCAAAACCAACGGAGTTTTCTACGGCAAAAACGGTGGCAAACAGCTTTTAAAACAGTTGGCCGGAGCTGCTTTCATTGCTGGATGGAATGTGGTTTCAACAACTATCATACTACTTGCTATTAAAATAGTTATACCATTAAGAATGGCTGAAGAAGAGCTTGGGATTGGAGATGATGCAGCTCATGGAGAAGAAGCTTATGCTCTTTGGGGAGATGGTGAAAAGTTTGATGCAACAAAACATATAGAACAGTTTGAGAGAGATCAAGAAGCTGCTCATCCTTCTTATGTTCATGGTGCTAGAGGTGTTACTATTGTTTTATGAGTACTTTTTTTTACTCATTGTGTTTTTAATTTTTGTTTTGTATAGATGGAAACTTTAATTTTCATATTTTTTTTTTTTGTTGGTGTATGTATTTGAAGTTTAACATGCCATTTGTGATTTTTGTTGAATTGTTAAAGAAAATCTTTATAAGAAAATAGAGCTTCATTGTTCATTTGTTCTTAAGCATTCTTTGATGCATCTATCTTGCTTTCTCTCTTCCATTTTTTGGCTGACAGAAATCTGTTTTTAGATAAGGCAAAAGATTGGTTTTTAAAATTGTATGAAAATTTTCAAAAATATCATTAAAAACTAGGTAAATTTTAAAAATAGTATATACTCTCAAAAGTTTCAAAAATACTACAAAATGTTTTTTATTTCCAAAATATCATAAAATTTGAAATAGCTTTAAAACTTCAAATTTAAATTCTAAAATCCCAAAATCAAACTCTACCTATGCAAAACTAAACCTTAAACTCTATTTAGTTAACCCAAACCCAAAATTTTAAATTCTAAACTCTTATAATTCACTTATACTATTTGTGGTATTTTTGGAACATTTGAAAGTGTGTGGTATTTTTGAAACTTTTAGGAGTGTGTGGTATTTTTGAAACTTTTGGGAGTGTGGTATTTTTGAAATTTGAACTTATTTTGATGGTATTTGAAGAAATTCCTCTAAATTATTGTAATTGGTGTAAGTTTTTTTCACAATACTTATTATTTCATCACTTTTCTTTTATAATTTCTATGAAATACAATTAAAATAATTAATGAGACAAATAAAATTTTAAATTTTCTCCATGAAATATCATATATTTTTAATTATTCTATAATATCACTAAAATAATACAAATCTAAAAATTTAATTTTAATGGTTTATAAATAAATTTTTATTTATAAATTTACTAATTAGAATCTAATATTTTGTTTTGAAAGATTAATGGTTTAATTTTTGGAGATTAGAGTTTAGACTAAAATTTTAAAATATCTTTAATTCATGGTATTTTTAAATTTCTTTTTTTTTTTTTTTATAATTTAGTACAACTAACCATTTGAAAATAAAACTAAAAATAATACTATTGAGGCCAACCATGTATTGGTCTGAGGATCATCGATCATTTTTATTGGTTGAAATGGGCAATAAAATTACTTGTAAGCGACAACATCCAAATCAAAATGTGACTAAGAATGAATTAATATCATCATAAAGAAAATATATTTATTATTCACATTCTCATAACCACACTTTTCATGATTTTTTTTTTATGGAAAGAAAATGGTGAAATCACAAATATTACTTTTTTTGTGCACCAAATTTTCATTCATAATTTAAACGATTACAAAAATAGCAGAAGTAACATCAGACATATCCAAATATGCAAACATAAAGTTCAAAAGATGATTCAAATATAAAAAGCGATAGATGGATAACATAAACATAGCTTAATAAAAAATTAGGAGTAAGATGAAACAGTTTAGTACGATTAAACACTTGATAAATTTAATTCCAACTACTTCTTTGACTAACTTTGCACACGTCACCTTACCTTATGACTTTAGAAAACGATTCATACCCACAAACAACACCAAAGTGATTGTCGATGTATCTTCCGACTTCGAGCAGACCATTATACAAGATTGCAAAAAAGTTAGGAATATGAAGATTCTCTTCGGTATGACCACCAAAGAAAGATTCATTCTCAAAGAGAAAGAGAAAAGCGGAATTGTTCTCGCATCTAACGAAGATGGTGATGGTGACGATCCCTCCTTGTCCCGACAGGAGGAAGTTTTAATAGATATCTCCGGAGTTGAGCTATTTATGGGACTAGTAGTGAAAAGCATAAGCAAATTTTGCGTTATCACTATAACTAAAACCCGGCTTGTAATACTACTAAACAAGCTTGAATGACTTTTCTCTTAAAAAGAATTGCAACTTATAAGCATAATCATTTATTTTTTTACAACCATCACATCCACCAAACTTAAAAACTAGACATATTTTAAATCTACCCGTCTTAGCATTCCAGAAACTATAAAAAACAATCCATGATACCGCAAGTCTTGATTCAATTACCAATAGTTTAGATTTGAAGCGGAAAGAAAGAGACCAATTATATTATGTGGGGTTAAAATATCTTCATCATAATGTACTTTTCTCAATCACAAATGTTACTTTTTAACACATTTTGTGTAGACCATGGCCGGTCATAAGATTTTGGGGGCTTGAAAAAAAATGAAAAAAAATTAAGGCTTGTAATTTATTTTATTGTTTTTGGAGCCATACAAAACAGACATATATATATAAAATTTTAAGTTTTGGAGGCCTATTAACTGTGAAGATGAGCTTATAAAATATGGGGGTTGTAGGCGAATATTTCATACGGCTTTTCTCAGAACCGGCCCTGGTGTAGACACAAACACCGAATATGGGATAAACTTTATTCGCATATTACAAATACTGCAAAAGTAATCATAAAATAGTGACAAAAAGTTGGTGTTTGATAAAAGAGCACTAATGAAGAAATAATAGTATTCCGGAGAATCGGTTTATTCCCCGGTTTCCGATTTTCTGTTTGTACCAGATTTAAAAAAAAAAAATGGTGCCTTTAATTCTCAAAAACTAAAAAAAAAAAAACCTTTACCTGCAAAGTGGCGAATTTTAACTCGATGGACCTCTATAAATATCTGCGTAAACCTTTTCCCCCATCGCCACTAAATCTCCAATTGTGGCGTATTGACTCTGACCTTGAGATTTTTCGCTATCAATGGAACCTAATATTTACCAACTTGCCCTTGCGGCTCTCTTTGGAGCTTCTTTTGTTGCTGTTTCAGGTTTTTTCATGCATTTCAAGGCTCTTAATCTCGTCCTTGAGCGTGGAAGAGAACGAAAAGATAACTCTGAAGGTGATTCGCCTCAGAAACGACGGAGTCAAGTTCGTAAGAAAGGGATTGATCATTTCGGTCGTAGTCCTGCTTCGATTCCTGATTTGACTCCATTTACTGGAGTAACCGATGGTGGCGGCGGCGTTGGAGGTGAAGCAGGACGGAGCAACGGTCATGTTTGTGTCGATGAAATCCCTCCTGGTTTGCCTAGGCTTCATACACCATCGGAAGGTATGGAATCCTTGATTAGATTAGGTTTTGGATTTAGGTTATAACAGTGATGTTGAATATTATTTGCGATTGCGATTCGATTAAAAACCAGCTCTAATGATAATAATAGTTGTTGATTTTACAGGAAGATCTTCTGTACATGGAACTAGTATCAGAAAAACTGGAAGTTTTGTTAGACCAATTTCTCCAAAATCACCTGTTCCTAGTGCTAGTGCCGTTGAAGAATCAGATGATGAAGATAATTTGACAGATAGTGCTTGTTTAGATGCTTCATACTTGCAAGCCAATGGAGATATGGTCAGTATCTTGATTAACTTTGTTGTAATCCCTTGAATGAATCTATTGAAGATGGTTCCCAAAATTTGTGCAATTCAACAAAATATCTTCTGATATATCTTTCTGTTGCAATTTGTTAAATCTGTTCCTAGTTCTAGTTTTAATTAGCTTAGATCTTTTATATTCTCTTTATATATACTTTGTCAACTCTCGTTGAAAACATTTTTCCATTACTTTCTTTCGTCTCTGTTATCATATCACAATCTCTAGGTGGGGTTTTACAAGTAAAGACATTTGTTTGCAGCCTGCAGGTGCTAGTGAAGAGCAAATATCAATGGTTTCTTCAAGCATGATTCGATCACATAGTGTATCTGGTGACCTACATGGAGTTCAGCCTGATCCTATTGCCGCTGACATTCTTCGTAAAGAACCAGAGCAAGAAACCTTTGTCCGTCTTAATGTTCCACTAGGTAAGAATGGTCACTAAATAGTTTTTTCTCTTTTGGTAATCTCGTGTGACTTCTGGTTCTTGTATTCTTGGTGCTCTTGTTCTGTTATTACAAATCATGGCATGGTTCTTCTGTGAGCCACACTGCTTTAGTTGGTTCCGAAACTATATAGAATAAGTATTGACGCTTTATAGCTTGAAACAGTTGGAGTTCAACCTGTTTCTAATTTAGATTTTATCTGTTTAGAGGTGCCAACGTCTGATGAAGTTGAAGCCTATAAATGTCTGCAAGAATGTCTTCATCTTCGGAACAGATATGTCTTTCAAGAAACAGTTGCACCATGGGAAAAAGAAGTCATTTCTGATCCTAGTACCCCGAAGCCTAATCTAGAGCCATTTGCACATTATCCTCAAGGAAAATCAGATGTGAGTTTTGTACTTTTTAGTTTATATCATGGAGCACCATACATTGATGAGTTTAACTTCCTGGATTTTTCTACAGCATCATTTTGAGATGCAAGATGGGGTTGTCCATGTGTTTCTAAACAAAGATGGTAAGAGCCTGAGTACTGAAATGCTAATACTTCTAGTTCCTGTTTTTCAAATAACAGATCCTTGTTCTGTTTTCTTATTTCCAGCTAAAGAAGAGCTCTTCCCTGTAGCTGATGCTACTACGTTTTTCACTGACTTACATCATGTACTCAAAGTCATAGCTGCTGGAAACATCAGGACATTGTGCCACCGTAGACTTGTGCTCCTAGAACAGGCAAGAGATTTAGTTATGCAAGAATGAATTTCAGTAAGCAAGCTTCATTTGGTAACGTTAAGATTTTGTGTTTCAGAAATTTAACCTCCATTTGATGCTTAATGCGGATAAAGAATTTCTTGCTCAAAAAAGTGCACCACATCGTGATTTTTATAACGTGAGGAAAGTGGACACTCATGTTCACCATTCAGCTTGCATGAACCAGAAACACCTCTTGAGGTTTATCAAGTCGAAGCTTAGAAAAGAACCAGATGAGGTAAGAATTGGAACCAGATGTTCTTGGAAAGCATACAATTCTTTGATTTGTAGATATGAAAGCCTTTTGCTCATCTATACAGGTTGTCATATTCCGAGATGGAACCTATCTTACCTTGAAAGAAGTTTTTGAGAGCTTGGATCTAACTGGGTAATTACTTCTCCAACTTTAAAGAATTACTAGCTTAAGTCAATCTAAATCGTATATAGCTGCAAGACCGTTAAGTTGCTTCCGCAAATTATCTGTCATGCCTATTTTACCATAATATTTAAGAAGTAAACGTTTTTCTGTTTGTCTGAACTTTGCACAGATATGACCTGAACGTCGACCTATTGGATGTTCACGCAGACAAAAGTACATTTCATCGCTTTGATAAGTTCAACCTTAAGTATAATCCCTGTGGTCAAAGTAGGCTTAGGGAAATTTTCCTAAAACAGGATAATCTCATCCAAGGTAATTGAATATCTTAGTCACTCATACCACCATTTTTAGTTCAGTTGATGCATCATATATGCACTTCCACGTATACTAGATATACCTCACTATGTTCTTTCTTGGTTTCAGGCCGTTTTCTTGGTGAGATAACAAAGCAAGTCTTCTCAGACCTTGAAGCTAGTAAATATCAGGTAAATGGTTGCCACATGCATCTCCTCCCACACTTCCTTACTAGCGCAAAACCAGATAAAATCTGATGATCCCCTCAAAGACCCACTTTCTAAGGTTAACTTTTTTTGTGCTAATCTTTTGCAGATGGCTGAGTACAGAATATCTATATATGGCAGAAAAATGAGTGAATGGGATCAACTGGCTAGTTGGATTGTGAACAATGATCTATACAGTGAGAATGTTGTGTGGTTAATTCAGGTTGGCTATTTCTCTGATGTTTTTGTGCTCCATATCCAGTCCATGAATATATGTGATCTCTGTGTAATTGTCACTTGATTGCTAACTGTGTTATACTGTCCACATTTTATGTTTTGTCTTCTCACTATAGCTTCCACGCCTGTACAACATATACAAGGACATGGGTATAGTGACATCATTCCAGAATATCCTTGACAATATATTTATTCCTCTGTTTGAAGCCACGGTGGATCCCGATTCCCATCCCCAGCTCCATGTTTTCTTAAAACAGGTTAGCATCTAATCCGCAGAGAACCTGTAATCCACATGTCTTTGATTGTTTCTTCTGCTTGGTTGCTCATTTCTTGTTTGGTATTTATAGGTTGTTGGATTTGATTTGGTTGATGATGAAAGCAAACCTGAAAGACGTCCCACAAAACACATGCCTACTCCTGCTGAATGGACTAACGCATTTAATCCTGCATTTTCATACTATGTCTACTATTGTTATGCTAATCTATATGTCTTAAATAAGGTACCATTCCTCGTATTCTCTTCTGCAACTAACTTGGTATTGTCAAAACTGTGTAATATAGAGTAATAAAGTATTTTTCTTCAGCTTCGAGAGTCAAAGGGTATGACTACCATCAAGCTACGACCACATTCTGGAGAGGTATTTTATTCCTTCCTTTGTTCTATACAAACACCGTTTCACTCTCAGTTCGATAACTGTTGTAAGATGTGGAAAAATTTCAGGCTGGTGACATTGACCACTTGGCTGCTACGTTTCTCACATGCCATAGCATTGCACATGGAATCAATCTGAGAAAGTCTCCTGTACTTCAGTATCTCTACTACCTCGCCCAGGTTTGGGGTTACTGCCTGCTTGTATATAAAGTTGTTTCTGGTCTGAAGAATAGTGGACATTTACTCCATTTCTTTTATGCAGATTGGTTTGGCAATGTCTCCATTAAGCAACAACTCTTTGTTTCTAGATTATCACAGAAACCCATTCCCTGTATTTTTCTTAAGAGGTCTCAATGTCTCTCTATCTACGGATGATCCCCTTCAGATTCACTTAACTAAAGAACCACTCGTTGAAGAGTATAGCATAGCTGCATCAGTAAGTCATGATGTGTTTTCCATTATGCAAGAAACTCTATTCATCATAACCTGCTAGAATTCAGTTATAGTGATGTATATAAACTGGAATTTTCAGGTTTGGAAGTTGAGTTCGTGTGACCTGTGCGAGATAGCTCGTAACTCAGTGTACCAGTCAGGTTTCTCACATGCCCTGAAGGTACTTATCATTTCAGATGAATGCATCAGGTTATGGATCTGTTGATAATACTAACGCTTTTAAAATGGTTATAGTCGCACTGGATTGGCAAAGACTACTACAAAAGAGGACCTGATGGAAACGACATTCACAAAACAAATGTGCCTCACATAAGAGTAGAGTTCCGAGACACGATCTGGAAAGAGGAGATGCAACAGGTTTATCTTGGAAAGGCTGATATTTCAGATGAAGTTGTTCCGTAAGAAAGAAACTTTCAAACATGTAAGAAATCAAGCATCACTCAATGATCTTTATTTACCATTTATGTTGCAACAATCTTCTTATGAGTTATGACCTCTCATGTCTCTCAGGGGAAGAAGCTTCTTCAGAAGAGTATAGGAAGAAGCAAAGAAGTAGTAGGATAGGGTAATAATATGCATACCCTGAGAAAAAAATGGCCATTTTGGGCTGTCAAAATTCTATTGTTTTTAAAGCTTCTATAAACCTATATCCACTTTGAATAACTGCTTACGATCTTGGGAATACTGAGTTTTATAATAAAAGTTTGTGTTCATGAATTTATTTGATTGGATTATGAAGATTCTAATAAATTCTATTGTTTTATGATCTTGATGATGAGTATAATCATGGCCTAAGGCGTCTACTTAAGAATTACAATAACTGGCCATTGTATTCACAATTACTTGATTCTTTTTCAAAGGGTTAAAAGACATTTTTCCCCCTCTCAAATATAGCAATCCACAATATTTTTTCAATAATTTATTGATTCTTGGACGTATATCATAAACTAATCAATTATTGATTTATATACGAACTTCTAAAATTATGTTTAATTCAAATTATGTTTAATTCCTATGTGTGATTAATCCCATTAACTACAATGAACAAAATTAATTGTAATTACAAGTTATGATTATAAAAATAAAATAAATAATTATTTCTAATTTTTTTTGCCATCTAATTCAATTTGAATTTAATCGCATATGGAAAATTAAGTAGAATTTTTGGAAGTTAGTTAGTTTATGCCTTTATGGTATACATTCAAGCAGGAGCGGATATAGAATAAAATTTTGTTGGATACACAAATTAGTTTATATATTTTATTTATATAATTATTTATTATAAATTATAAAATTAGCTGAATAAATATATAAATATTTAATATTCAAAATATAACCATCCATTATACTAGATATTACAAATAATTATTAGATATGTTTTTTATGACTAGGAAGTTATGGTATGAAGCCCGTATATCTCCTTAGGGGGAAATCCAAACCATGTTATATAACTCTCTTTTAGAGAGTAAACCCCTCCCAACGTGAATCGAACATATGATCTCATAGACCCTTAAGTTTTCAGGATCTAGGTGCTTAACCACTACGCCAACTCATCGTTGGTTTATTAGATATGTTTTTTTTGTCACCAAACATAGAATTACTAGATAAAAATGTTCAATACAAGATAACCAGCTTGGGACTACAAAACTACAAATAGAAAAAATTCGCTTTCGATGACGCGCAACACTATATGTTTAAATCATTCATTTTAAGATATTGAAAATTTTTAAAAACACTAAAGTGCACTGTGCCTAATTACTTAGGTAAATATACCAATTAGCAAAAAACTAAAAGATATTTTAATTTTGTATTAGATGTGTAAATCAATAACAACTTACATTTAAATTCGTTGTCAAATATTTTTTTTAAAAACAAAAACACATCAAAATTAATATAAAAGAGTGGTTTTATATAGTTGAGTTTTGAAATATAGTGTTGAGTGATTAGGCATAAACAAAAGAGATTAGAAAAAGAACAAAAACATTAAAGATATATGCATGATTATTTTTCTATACAAAAATTACATTTGTATCTAAAAATTTAGCTAGGTACACTTGCACCCTTTCTGGTGAAGTGGATCCACTCCTACATCCAAGAGCCATTGCTATTCTTGTGGAGGAAAAAAATCGTCAACCTTTTCCTAAACAATAATATTAATTTTAAATTATGTCGAGTTTAACCTTGTATAATACAAATCACTTCTGCTACTTTGTTATTAGATTCCGATCAAATCTGGCCCCTCGAGATTAATGATAAAAAGATCATATTTTCGTTTAATATAAATTCGATAGTGAATTTTTACCATCTTTCATTATCATCCATCCATGCATCAGTACCTAATTATTTAGGTTTGTTTTGCCATTAAGAATGTCATTTATAAAATTTGTTGAAATGTAACCAAAACGGAAATGGAGTTGAGAAAAATAAAAGTGGACCATTTACTCGAGGCTCAAGGAGACAACTTGTGGCTTTTGCTTTGAATCCCAAAAAGGTCAATGTCGGTGACATTATGTCTTTGTTGTCTCTTTCAACGAGAAGATCCATGATTCATCAAGCTAAGCTAACGCGTCAATATATTACAACACCTCTTGAAATGTTTTAAAAGAGTTTTCAAATATTCTTATTAGCCATGAAGATCTAATTAGGGTGAGTTTATACCATAAATATCAGATTAAAAAAAAGAGAAAAACTTTATTTTGAAACTTTTATTTGGATACAACGGATCGTCTAGTTGGTCTAACATCTCACATGAGGCTCTCATGATGAGAAAATAAAGAATCTAACTCATTCCGAGTTAAAAATGAATAGTAGACAAAACCACTAGACCATAGACACATCTCATTTTAAAATAATCTACATTGTTAATTTTATGTATGATACTTCCTCTAATCTTTTTTTATAAGATGTTTAAATAAAAAAGATTGTTTCATTTTATAAGATGTTTAAACAAGAAGTTTTCTTTTATTTTATAAGATGTTTTTAAGTTTCTATACAATTATTAACATGATAAATATTTATAACTAATAAAAAATAGTAAATTTTTTTCACTAGTTGAAGTGTGTTTAATGTATCTTATTATATAAGATGAATGTATCAAAATTATAACTCATTAGATTGTGACACGTGTCATATTTAACCTAGATTGTGACATGTGTCAAACATTTAGAAAATTATCATTTTTATTTCTATTTTCATATATTATTAAATAGAAAGTTTAAAGAATTACATATAAAAAAGAGAAAACTATTAAGTGAAGTACTAAAAAAGTAAAACATATGTAAAATATTTTAAAAGATCAAATTTAACTTGGACAATGACAAAAAGAATTGTCAAATGCTCTTAGGAATTTTAGTTTCTTTTTCAAACTTTTTGTGTATCATAAAATAGAAAATTTTAATAGTTTAATATGTTAATGTCAAATTATATAAAAAATAATTACAATATATATAAAAAGAAAACATAGTTAAAAATGTTAAAAAAATGACTACCTATTTACATCAAAAATATATATAGAATATTAAATGATGACGAATTTTTTAAAATCTTTAAACACGTCCAATTTTCTAAATAATATAAATTAATTTTGTATATTTTTAGTTGTTCGTTTCAAATACATAATACTAACAATAAAACATGGGTTTAAGACAAATTTAATTATATAAATTATAATAATACAAGTTATTAATCTCATAATCAAAAATATTTGTTCACTACACATATTATACGGACATTTATCTAGTCATATAATAAATAAAGATGAATTTTTTTAATAAAGGTGTTTTTAGTAAAAAAGATATTATAAAAGAAATCTAAAAATAAAAATAGCCAGCATGGAAAAAGAAAAAGAAAAACATAGTTTCTTTGGCTTTGATGTGTAAAGCAATAAATGATAACTATTTGCAAACATAAAAACAGATATTTTATTCAATTTGATATACATTTGTTTATGCTATTTATTTGACCCAAAACGCAAAAGAAGACTTTAATCAACAAAAGAATAAATGTTTGGACTTTTAGATCATAGACAATCGACCTAAATTCTCCCACTGTTCATAAGGTAACTTTTTCATTCAATCTAGCATGTTCATACTTGCACTATCTTTTTTTTTTCCCTCTTCACCTCTACATTTTCTTATTTTCATCATAAATTCATAATTAAACAAAAAAAATACTAGTATTTCTTTTTAAAATAGAACATTAATTAAACATTAACGTTCTATTTTATCAATACTATACAATTTACCATTTAATAAGAAGTGGCATGCAATCAGTATCGGTTCACAAATTTTAGGGATCTTTTAACAAAAATAAAACTTGGATTCCATAAATTTTGATTTATTAAAAAAACTAATAGATAAAATAATCAAATATGAATATAATGGATTTTTATTATAATTTTTTTACAATATAAATAAAACACAATTAACTATTTATTATTGTTAATTTAAAATTACTATTTAAAAAACAAAAATATAATTTTTGAAAAAATAGATCCTAAAATTATCGGCTCACGTGAAAGATCCGGGATGATCGCCCCTAATGTCTTCTTCACCGAGCCGCCTCTACATGCAATTAATTTGGTCCAAGAAGAAATCATATGAATAATATACCACTAAAGTATCACTAAAAATCAATTATATATACTCATATCAATATATGAGTGTTGAATTTCTCTAAATATACTAACTATTACCCCAACCCTAACTCCCATAACAATAAAACCTAAACCCAAAAACAATCATTAAGAGAATCAAACTTAACTTAAAGGTTAAACATTAGAGAGAACCATCTCTAGTAAGCTTAGCAAGTAATGCATTGATAAGTGAATCTCTCTTCTCCGATCTAATCTCCTCCCTTAACCGCCGTTGCTCCTCCCTATCTCTCCACATCTTCTCCATTTCCATTCTCTCAATCTCAAGCTCCTCCATCTTCTTTCTCCATTCTTCTTCTTTCTCTACTCTCTCTTTCTCTCTAGCTTCCCATTTTTCTCTCCATTCTTTCTCTATTCTCATTTGTTGCTTCATAAACTCATCTAAAACATCTTTTACACTACCGCCTTTTCGCTTCTTTACTATGTTCTTTTTTGAGTCTTTAGTGATATTATCTTGTAGCTCTTCATTTACATTCTCTTCTTCTTCTTCAGAAGAAGAAAATTGCTCTGAGTTGCTTCTTTTTCTTGTTGGCTTAATTGTTCCACTTCCTCCTCCTCCTCCTTCAGTCCATTGCATTCTTTGTATTCTATTAGCAAATATTGTTTGCATATTATCATAAAATGGGAATTGTTGTCTTGCTATTTCTGCCTCCATTGTTTCACATCCCTGTAAAAAGTTAAGCAACACATGCACCTAATGAGATAACATGCATATATATATACACACTTAACTAAATTACTAGGAAAATTCTAGTTAGAATATATTTATCAAAAAGAATATCTCTGAGTAAGGAAATTAATCTACAATGTTTTTGGTTTCATATAATTATTTTTCTATCGGATTAAATTTTTGGATCACAACGAATCAGCTAATCGAACGAATTATATTACCATATTAAAAAGAGAATTTGGTTAAATAAACTACTCCCTTCGTATGTTTTGATTAAAAATGCATATATTGATAAAATTTAGTTTTTCATTTAAAACATTTTATATATTATACATTAAAAACACTTGACCAATCAATAAAAAAACTAACATTTTATCATTGGATGTAAACTATTTAATAGCTTTAAAATCTGCATAGAAATACGAAAACATCTTATATTTTAGAACACAAATAATTCTCTAGAACATCCTATATTTTGGAACGGAGGGAGTATTGAATAACTCGTTCCTCATTTTTTTTAATAAAATACTTGTTCATCTTTAGAAATACAAAAGTCTCAAATAAATCTCAAAATTTTGTAAAGAAAAAATAAACAAAAACAAATCAATAGCTAAAATGTATAAAAAAATGTCATTAATTTGAGACTAAATGTACACATTATAAATGTTAAAACATTTCTACTATTTTGTGACTAAGATTTTGGGATATATTTTGCATAAATAAAGACATTTATTTTAAGGAATATATATGAAAGTTCCATGCACGACCTTCAAGTATATATAACACTAGAAAAATAAAACAGTTATATATAAAACACCATATATATATTTTTATAATAACACCAAACCAGAGCCGATTTTGAGTCCAAACAGAGCAAGCATGCGCAGTCCATTTTTCAATTTAAAAATTTTAGTTAAGAAAACGATCTATTTTTTGAATAATTATACAATTTTGGTCTATTTTTCCATTGAAGATTGCGGTCTTTAGAAAATTTTAAAATTTCAAAAACCACCAAACACCAAATATTTGAACAAAAAATAATGCATATCAAATGAAAAAGAGAGATTTATTAGTACCTTAAAACGAGTAACAAGATTCTTCCACTTACACTTACACTGTTCTGAACTACGAGGAAAGCTTTTGTCTCTCATTTTATTTGATATAACTTCCCAAAGTAACTTATTTCGTTTTGTCTCCATGAAAGTTTGATCTAACTCTCCTCTTATTACTATTAACTCTTTTGTCTCTTCCATACTCCATTGTGGAAACCTATCAACCGCTCCAACCGCTATTTCCGGCGTTTGCGATTGAGGATGATGATGATGCTTATTAAGATATTGAAGTTGATGAAGATGATGTTGTTGTTGTCTATCCATATGAAAGTATCAAAAAAGATTAAGATCTTTAAAGTTTTCTTGATTTTTTAGATTGAAAATGAAAAAAAGAAAAGATGAAGAACAAGATTGTGTAATTTTTATTTTTTATTTTCTTGAGTTTTGTGTTTTGTAATGTGAAACGTAGAGAGAAAGAAGTCTTTAGTTTTCTTTTTTTAAGATTGCAAATTCTTTTCTTCTTCTCCACTCTCTCTTTCTCCTGTCGCCATCTGTCTACGCGTTTTCCTTTTTTTTTTTTTCCTTGGATTTTTCTTTACTTTTTTTTTTTCTGTTTTCTTTTGACAAAATATGTTTTTATATAGAAAAAAAGCTTTAAGTAGATTCATGGCGGATCTTGAGACCGGGTCCGGTCTTGAAGCCAATATACCAAATATAAATTTACGGTTTATTTTTATTTTGAAAATTTTAGTTTAAGAACCGACACATTTTTAAAATTTTAGTTTAAAAATTGAGCTATTTTTTCATTTTATATTGTAACCTTTAGAATCTCATGACCAGCTCTATTTGAGACCAAACATCAAACATGAGTTTGCGGTCTGTTTGTTTTAAAACTTTTAATTTAAGAACCGGTTCATTTTAAAAAATTTAGTATAAAAATCAGCTTTTTATATATTTTAGATTGTAGTAGTTTTTAATATATCGGATAGATTTGTAATATTTGTTTTTTTTTTTATAAACTTTGGAAGTTTCAGGTCTTTGGCCCATAGTTTCTGCCAGTGTCTAGAGATATTGATAATACATTATTAAGACATAAATCACTCTTTCCAAATGATTCAAACTAGTGACCTTAAACATTTTTTGGAGTGCCTCAACTATTAGACCAAAGTTTTTTCGTAAATTTGTAATATTTGTTTGATTTTAGTCAGAGTTGGTCCTGAAATTTTAATGGCCGTAAAATAAAATGAAAAACATGGCCGGTTCTTTAAATAAAATTTTGAAAATGGAACGGTTATTAAAATAAAATTTTAAAAATATAAAATGGACCGTAAGCTCGTGTTTGTTGTGCTTGGGCTCAGAACCGGCCCTGGTCTTAGTATATTAGTATATGGTTAATTATTTATGTAAGATGGCCTATAGATAAAAAAGGATTAGCTTGTTAAAAGTGTATTATCTAATACCAAATTCACTAGTGATCATGGGATGTGGATGTTTCTATCGTTTTCTCATAATGTAATCACTTTAAGATAACAATATATATTATATTATTCTAAATTCGACAGTCGACATATATTCAAATGTGAATGAAATGATTTATTATAGGCTTGGTGACAAAAAAAGAAAAGATTTCTTGTTATTATTGTACTACTTCTTAAGCTTTTAGTACGTGGATCTCTTTGATTTCTTATGGTTGCGTGGATATCATTTTCTTGAATTTCTTCCAATCTTTATTATTATTCTAGAATTTTACAAGATTTTCGGATTACTCTTGTATATTACCATACATAATAATAATAATAATAATAATAATAATAATAATAATAATAATAATAATAAT
>OVBE01002929.1:7544-28721 GCA_900406425.1 Iberis pinnata | reverse complement strand
TCTCGGGTTAGGTATGCAAATAATTGTAAATTATAGGTTATTCTAGTACTTTTGCCTTTAATATATTTCCAGAAGTAGATTTTGTTTATAATTAGATAAGAATCAGATTTGGGCTGATTTAATTAGCCTCAACAGCAATTTGTAAACGCGATTTGTTATGGGGTAATCGCACGGGTAGGTTCAAGATAAATCAAATAGTAGTTTAAGAGATACTAAAAAGATAAAGAGTTGAGGTAAAAATAATTTGTGTGTAGTGATCTCAACTCAAATTTTTTTGGATGCAAATGCATCCATAGACACAATAAAAGATTCTTGAATAATTGGTTTGATGTGCATTTCTTAGTTTTATAATTGGTGAAATAGGTACTGTTTAAAAAATATTGATATTAGGTATTTCTTATAAATGTTAATTTTTATTTTTTAATTTTGTAATAAACAAAACTTGTTGACATTTAATATTTTTAAAAAATATTTATGTTTCTGAGAATTCTAAAAATCATAAAACCCTAAATAAAATCAATAGAGGACCTGTTTGTTTGCATGTCGCTAGCGACAGCGATAGATTTTTGTTCGTTTTTCTGTCGTTGAAATTAGCGACAGCGACCAGCGACTAATACCAGCGACATATCCTTGTTCGTTTGTCTGTCGATGNGCGACTAATACCAGCGACATATCCTTGTTCGTTTGTCTGTCGATGCGACTAACGACAGCGACATAAACCAGCGACGTCGACTGTGATTTTTGGTCGCTAAATATTTTAGCGACTGGTCGGTCCGGTCGCTGTGACAGCCAAACGAAGAGCGACTGGTCGCAGCGACACCTATATAAAAAATAAAGTAAATTATTAAAATAGAAAAATCATAATAAATTAAAATAGTTATTTAATTCATTAAAATCATAATAAATTAAAATAAATTCCAAAATTATATATAAATTTATAAACTTAAAAGTAGTTAAAATAAAGCTTGAAAATCTAAATTAGTACAATAAATTAAATTCTAAAAATTTTAAAGTAAAAAACGTAAAAAAACATAAATAAATTAAAATAATTTCAAATAGTAAAAAATAGATTTTTTCACCAAGAATGTGGAAACTTTTTTTCGTGCCAAAAACGCATAAACATGTTTAAATTTCGGGTTTTCTAGATTTTTTTGGTTTTTTGGTTTTTCGATACAAAACGGGTTTTCAGTTTTTCTGAACCCGAATCTTTTCAAACCAAACCAATCCGAGTTAGACTAAAATACCTGAACGTTTTTATAGGCCCCAACCCAAAAAAAAAATCAAAAGCCATTTAAATCGGACAAAAATCCGAATACCCAAGACTAGTCATGGCGACATCTAAACGAACAACACAGTGACAAGTCGCAACTACAGGTTGTCGCTCTCGCAGCGACTGCAAAAAAAAAAGTGTCGTTGATCGCTGTCGTTGGTCGTTGTCACTGTCGTTAGTGACCGGTAAAAAAAAAGGGCCATAGTCACTCTTCATTTTCACCAAATTTGTTATTCATCATTCACATTCACTAATCACCATTAACATTCATTATTCACCACTCACCATTCATCATTCACCAATCAACATTCATTGTGCACCATTTACCATTCACCATTCACCATTCATACTCATCATTCATAAAGTCTAATTCATAATTCACAACGTCCAATTCACCATTCTTAGTGACTGATTCACCATTTATCATGTATGTTTCATCATTTATAATGTACCATTCACTATTCACCATTTAGACCCACCATTCATTGTTTTTTTCCTTATAATGTGAAAGAGAAGGTGGGAAAGACTTACCAATATATTATTTCCTTTTCAAGACACAAAATTTAATTGATTAAAAAAGTTAAATCTTACTTTAATTAAGAATAAAATACCATGAAAGGTTACTATCGACAATAATAATAAAAAATTATGGTAGATTAATCTAACAAAACATCATTATGTAATTTGATAAACAAAAGTACCATATTACCTATAATAAAAATAGAAATATCTATTTTGCTAAATTTTCCTAGATTTTTCCTTAATCATTCCATAAAAATACCTATAGAAAATTTGTTGGGAAATTCTCACAAATAGCACATAAAAGTGGCTATTTTCCATAATTAACACACACTCTATAAAGTTCCACAAATACCACTTTTTAAATGTGAAAAGACTAAAATACCCTGAGTTTTAGANTGAAAGTAACTTTGCAATGGCGGGAGCTTTGTCAGAGATTAATACCAAATCAGTAGCATATGGAACAATACTCTTTAGACCCCTAAAAAACCAACTCCAAGAATCTTCACTTTCAGAGTCAACAATGGCAAATGCCAAAGGATATAATTGAGAATTTCCATCTTGTGCAGTAGCTCCTAGTAAAGTATCTCTATATTTTCCAGTAAGAAACGTACCATCGATATCAATTACTTTCCTCATCAATGCAAAACCCCTAATTGATTGACCAAACGCAATGAATGCATATTTAAATCTCGAATCATCATCAATCTCAAGATATGCTGTACTTCCCGGGTTAGTCTCCTTAAGCATGAATATCCATTTTGAAAGACTCAGATAGCTATCCTCATGAGTCCCTCTCATAAGATTCTGAGCATGCTCTTTTGCTCTCCAAGCTTTTTTGTACTTGATTTGGGCACTATATTCTGTTCTGACTTGCTCCATAATTTGCTTTGGTTTGAGACCATCTTTCTTTTCTCCATAATTTCTACAGATTAGAGATCCAATCAATTTGGAAGATGCTTGCCTATGATTAGCATTCATGTGTGTTTTGTCACAAGTATGTGCATGAACATACTTTTTCACCACAAAAAATCGGAAGAATCTAGCTTAGTTGCACGTGATCTCCAACTGCATTTGTCATCAACACAACCTAGTATAACTCTTAATTTTTCTGACCAACAGGACTTGAACTCAAACTTCCACTTTAAAGCCCACTTTCTTAGACCTATCATCAACTCTTTCTTGTTCTTGTAATACTTTTTTACATAAACATCATCAGCACTTATAGTAGATAGAGGACATCCTATAGAAATGGTACCAGGATCTAGAGTAGAATGTAAAACATTTGGATGCTTACATATATCACTCATTGAAGATGTTGAATTGAATGCATTGTCTGCTACAGTGACCGAATACTCACTTTCAACTGGTTGATGAATTTCCTTCAATTAGAAATAAATAACAAGTGTTATATAAATATACTAGGATGAAATTTACAGAAACTAAACGATTATAATTCTTGCCATCTTTTCTGAACATTTTCTTAATTTAGGAAGACATAATGACAATTTAGTAAACTTTATGATCTATTTAGTAACCCTTTCCTAAACGTTTCATGAATCTAACAATTTTATTTGTTCTTTGATAATAGTAAATTTACCAAGCATACTGGTAATTCAGGAATGCATACCATTTGATTCATATTTCCATAGAATTGATTGACATGTGATTCACCGTTGATAACTCGCAACACAAGCTGTGATTGTCTAGCACTTGCATGTTGAGTGACAGCAACATTAAAATTTGAACTGTTTTGAAAGTTCTTGGATTGATTGTTGCTATACACATTCTCCTTAAAATAATGGTTGCATTTTTCACCCACCTAATAAAAATAATTTAGAAAAATCGTTAAGACACAAATTATACAAAATAATTCAAAACTTAGATGATTGAATTATGATATGAGGAAGTGAAATTTACCGTTACACACAGTCGAATCAACTGAGGAGATGTTTTCTTCTTGTTTAAGAAAGTGTGGACGTGGCGATCATTTCGAATATACACTGGTGGAAAATCGTTAACCGACGGGAGTCCATAGCTGAGAGTCATTGCGCCTTGTTCTTCTGGTACGTAAATGTCAAAGTCTTCGAGAACAAGAGCAGCTAATTCTTTGTAAGTAACGTTCTCGTCAACGTCACAAATGGATCCTCCTTTATTCGCATCTACCACAAACTCCCATATGAGTTTGTCATTGTGTATCCAGTTTCCACAAACTGAATAAATCTCCACCATAGGTTACTGGTAGGTAAACAAAAAAAAATAGATACCAATATTAGTAATGCTTTACTAAATAATTATGATTCCTTACAGAATATTCAAACAATCTTCCTAAAATTAGGAGTATATAACATTTATTTAGGAAGCTTTTCCTACATATGTTCTAAGTCCCAATACTGACTCATTTGTCTTCAACCATTTTGAAATATAAAATACAATGTTACTATTATAATCAAGTTGTGGGGATCATCATCTCTAAAGGAAGTGGTCTGTCAACTAAAACGGATCAGCAAAAGCCCTTGACAAAGTCGTGGAGTTGGATCATCTCTTTGAAAATGTTTTCAGAATTTTTTATCTTTTCAAATCATTCAAACAAAACAACAATTCAAGAAATTATGAACAAGATGATTCAGGTTTTGAATTTCTCCATTATGTTCCCTTGAATTTGAAACTGATTCTAAAAATACATCCCCTTTAAAAAAACAAAGATGCAGATCAGAGATCACACCAAACTCATTTTTGATTTGTGCCCTTCAACAAAACTATTTATTCAAAACAAAGTTAAAACACAATTAAGGTAGGAAAATTCAGTTTCTAATTTATTCCATCCTGTGTATTCACTAATCACTTGAAAAGCCAAATGTATATTTTATCACTTTGTTATTCATCTCCAGGCTCATATATTGTATCAAAGAAATCATATCTAGTTTTTTAAATTTCAATATGAACACAAGTTTGAGAAGAAAACCTTTAGCATATGTTTTTACATAGATCTATCATTATATCATCATAAATTTTATGAAACACAATACTAAAACAGAGATCTATCATTATATCATCACCTATTTCATCAATATCTACCGATATCACTAGAGAAATATCATATTTTTTTTTGTCAAAGGTAATATTAATAAAACTCATAGGAAGAGAGACTCAATAGAGCCCTCTTTGCTAAAGTGTCCGCAACTAAATTTTTTTTCCATGGTACATAAGTAAATGAAATAAAAGAGAAAGAGTGGATAAGGTTACGGATGTCCGATAGGATACCATAGCTGTCAATTCTTGAGTGCTGAGAGTTCAGACACAAGATCAGACTTTGAGAGTCTGAGAGGAAACAGATAGACGTTTTCCTGAGTAATAGAGCACTGCGCATTGAGTGTAATAAAGCTGCTGCTTCAGCTACAAAAGCCGAGGCAACAAGAGAGCCTGGTGTAGAGAAAGGTTCTGATGGGGAGCCATCATCGAATTCAAACACCCATCCAAAGCCAGTATACTTGGTGATGGGATTCCAAGCAGCATCGATGAAACATAGGGTACCTGAATCACAAACATGGAAAGGGAAAGATACAGGGGGTGAAGTTCTTAGATGGGATAAGTAGTTGGGCTGACTCCCACTCTTTGGCTTCAAGGATTGATTTAGTAATTAAGGCCGATGGAGTAAGTTCTCTGTCATTGAAGAGGATATTGTTTCTATTTTTCCAGAGATTCCAACATATCCAAGAGAACAAGGCATCCGAAGTGATCCCGATAGGAGGGAAAGTGTGAGTATTTTTAACTCTCCTTAGGAAAAGGAAAATTGTATCTTCGTCCATAACAGAGAAATAAGTGATTGGGGCTAAATTCCAGACACTTATGGCAAAAGGGCAGTGGAGGAGAACATGAGCCGGATCTTCTAAGACTCCACATTTTTGACAAGCTTCAGAATTAATGATCTTTCGTCTAGTCAATTGGGAACCTACTGGCAAGCCATTTACAACAGCTTTCCACAATAACATTTTGATCTTTGGGGAGTATTGAAGACGCCATATATGCGACTGCCAGTTGAAGTGAAGATGAAGAGATGGTGTAGATTTCGTGGTAAGCATACCATAGCCTGTTCTGGTTGTATAGAGTCCGGATTTTACCGGAAGCTAGACTAGTTTGTCGTTACAGTTCCTCGAAGCCGCTGGTAACAGCTTGATGTGGTTCTTATATGCAGGGAGAATGAGATCTATATATTCCCAATTCCAATCTGAAAGGTCGGGCAGTAGGAGATTAAAAACTTTTAGATCTTTGTATTCATAAGGAGCTGGTCCCATTGGTTTAACTGGTTTGTCAAGTGATAACCATGGATCATTCCAAATGTTAATATGAGAACCATTGCCCACTAACCAACTTAAACCCTGTTTAAGGACTTCCTTGCCTGCTAAGATCCCTTTCCAGCCATGAGATTGTCTGGGTTTTGTGATAGATTCAAGAAAAGGAGTATCAGTACAATATTTTACTGTAAGAATGCGAGCCAGTAGACAATCTGGGTTTGATAGGATTCTCCAGCTGATCTTAGCAAGAAGGGAATCGTTGTAGGCCTATATTTCCCTAAAACCCAATCCACCGGCATTTTTTGGAATGGTTAACTTGTCCCACGCGATCCAACAAATCTGTTTTTTGCCTAGGTTTGCGTCCCACCAGAATCTGGTCAGAACAGACCTGATTCTTTTACAGAGAGAAAATGGAGTTTGAAACTAGACAAAGCGAAGGTTGGCATTGCCGTCAAGACAATTTTAGCATGATTTGTTTCCCAGCGAGTGATAGGAATCTTGATGTCCAAGAATGAGATTTTTGCCGGATTTTATCAACTAGCTCTCCAAAGATATCGGCTTTCCTTTGTGCAAAATTTCCGGGAACTCCTAAATATTTCCCATTGCCACCTTCCTTTAAAATTCCCAGGATTGTCTTGATAGTATTTTTGGTGGAGCTTGGGATATGGGATGCAAACATTATATCTGACTTTGCCACATTAATAGTTTGTCCCGAGGATTTAGAATATTTGTTGAGGATGTCGAGAAGAGAATGACTAGATCTTGCATTAGCCTTACAGAAGAACATGGTGTCATCTGCAAATAATAGATGATTGATTCTAGGTCCCGACATTGAGACTTTAATACTCGGTAAACTTCCTACTCTTAGTGCTTTATGACATAAGCTTGACAGTACTTCTGAGCAAAGTATAAAGAGACTAGGCGACAGTGGATCGCCTTGACGGAGTCCCCTAGAAAGTAGGACATGGCCCATAGGGGAACCGTTAATCAAAAATGAGTATGAGACTGTGGGGACACAAGCTAGAATCCAATTTATCCATATTTGATGGAAACCAAGTCGGATGAGAACTTGTTCTAAGAAATTCCATTCGATCCTATCGTAAGCCTTGCTCATATCAGTTTTTATAGCCATTTTACCTCTAGACGCGGCTTTTGAATTACGAAGATAATGAAGAATTTCATGGGTGATGAGGATATTGTCTGAGATAACTCTGTTTGAAACAAAGGCAGAATGATTCTCCGATATGATGTTGGGGAGGATAAGGTGCAACCTTTTAGCTAGAATCTTAGCTACAATTTTGTAAAATATATTGCAAAGTGCAATCGGTAGATAATCGGAGACCATTTTTGCTCCCAAAATTTTAGGAATTAATCTGACATGAGTTTCGTTGTGTTTCCTGGGAAATATGCCCGAGTTAAAGAACTGTTTTATTTCAGAGACAAGATTAGATTCTAAAATTGTCCAAAAATATTGGAAAAAACCAGTTGTAAATCCATCGGGTCCCGGAGCTTTGCTTGGATGCATATCGAAGAGGGTTGTCTTGATTTCTGCAGCTTCCGGGATAGAAATCAGTTTCTGGTTCATGTATTCAGTAATGATAGGGGTTAAAGCCTCTGAAACAACAGAGAGATCTTCGACTCCACTAGAAGAGAAAATAGAACTGAAATCATCAGTAATAACTTTAGCTATCTTAGGTTCTTCAAAGCATGGTGATCCTTCTGCATTTTCAATCATGGTAAAACGGTTGAGAGATCTTATTTGTCGGGTTACTGCATGGAAGTAGTTGGTGTTTTTATCCCCTCCTTGTAACCAACTTAGTCTACTTTTCTGTTTCCAGTAGTGTTCTTCATTGTGGTAAGATTTTTCTAGTTTTGGTGATAGGAGATTGATATATTTGGTGTTGGGTGGATCCTATGATAAAGTCGTTTCTAAGTCTGCTTGGAACTTCTTAATCTCAATTTCAGAGTTAACTTTATGCTCTTTGGACCATTTGATTATTGCATTCCGGTAATAGTTGATCTTGGATAAAAGGGGCCTAGTAGGTATATTGTTCCAGACCTTAGAAATGAGAGCTGTAACTTCTTCTTTATGTATTAGGCGATTATCAAACATGAATGGTCTCCTTTTCTTAATCAGCATTTCATCTTAATAGGTTAGAAGGGGTCGGTGGTCTGAACCTTCAAATCGAAGGTAATCTGCCCTACTAGAGGGGAAACGTTCGAGCCAAGCTACATTACCAGTGGATCTGTCCAGTCGGGCATGAACCATGTAATTGTATCTCATCCCTCTCCAGGGTAAATTTAATATCCATGAGTCCGTTTTTGGAGATAAAGCTTCGAAGGTTAGTGAAAGAGGATTTTTTACGAGGTGGTCCTCCTTTCTTTTCTTCATTTGATAGGATTTCATTAAAATCTCCTTGAAGAAGCCAAGGACATCTCTGTTAGAGGCCAGTCGTGAGATACAATCCCAAACAGCAACACGATCATTGGGAGAGGGATCTCCATAAAGTAGAGTAAGGTAGAAGATCTTGTTTTTGTATGATATGCAGGTATCTATGAAGTGCTTTGATGAAGTCAAGATGTCCAATTGAAGATCATGTTTCCAAAGAAGTGCCAGCCCTCCGCTAGTACCTAAAGGTGGGACAGTAAGGAGTTCATATCCCATCCAGGCAGTCTTTTTCCGGATGAATTCATCTTGGTTTTTGGTTTCCATGAGGAAAATTAGGTCCGGGAACATGCCAAGTCGAAATTCCCGAAGTCGTCGAATTGTCAAGGGATTTCCCAAACTTTGACAGTTCCAAGAGATGAAGGCTAAGGAATATGATTTTGTGGATGCTGAAAATTCACTTTTTTCTTGCATATGCCACGGATTATGATGTTTTGGGGAGGAATAGTCTCCTGAGAGGTATTCGGTTGGACCACAAGGTTGAGCTCATTTCGTTTATTAGGTGAGCCTCGAACACTTGTGACGTTTCTTTTTCTAGAGCTAGCACCATGGAGTACCTTTCTGGCATTCTTTTTTTTTTTTGAGCAAGTTTCTGGCTTACTTTGCCAGGGGTTTTCTTCGATGGATGTTTTGTAGGGTTAGGTGATGATGAAAGAGATATAGTGACATCAGTAATACGAGGACCCAGCCTTGAGGAAACCTTACTTAAAGGTATAGCCATAGGAGATGGTAGTGTTGCGGTTTGAGGTTGGTAATGCTCTGGATCACCATCTTGATTTTCAAAAACCAAAGAGCCTTCATTTCGAATAACAATGTCCTGGAGCATATCTGATGTGGTATTGTGATCTCTGAGGGCTGGACGGGATTGATCACCAACTATATGTGAGAGTCTTTCCAAAGTTGGTCTGCGTGATTTATTAGAGGTGGAGCCTTCATTGCCCTCAATGATTAGTTCGTGGGGGGAAGGATGAGTCGTGGGATTGACTAGCCTATGACCACTTTCCAAATAGGGGTAATCAAGTAGTGGGTTTTGGGTCAATCTACGATCCCTTGAGGCAGATTGATTAGATGCAAAGGATCGAGATGCCCCCTCTCTGTTATGGGGGTAGTCTCAATTAGCCTGGGATGTGTAAATATAGCTGTCTGAGTAGTTTCTAGGGGAGTGTGCTCTGCTATCCCTAGGTTTGTACCATGATCTTGACTCAAATCTTTCCTCATGGTCCTTTCTCTGATATTTGAAGGTACGGGGGCCTGAATCTCTCTCTGCTTTTCGGAAGGATGGGGCTGTGACCTTGAGTAAGTCTCGATGAGATTCTCTGCGATCAGCTCTTCTTAACGCTAATTTACGTCGATCCTCCTCCAACCGATGAAGGGTTCGTTGTTGTGAAATCCCCAGTTGACGGGAATCACTCTGTTTTTGGTCAAGGAGTGGGCAGTCTTTCTCTTCATGGGTAAGAAGAAGGCAATTGAAACAGTGTTTCTCTAGCCTTTCATATTCTAATTCCACTTTAGTAACTTCCCCAGTAGGAATACGAATTGGCAAAGACATGGCTAAGGGTTGAAGGCCATTGATATGAACTCTTACTCTGCCTTGGGAAACATCTCGGTCCTCGAGGTGTCCGAGATCCAGTCCTATAGTCCTGACAGTTTGGTCGTGCCAATGGTGAAGGGGAATTCCGTGAATTTTAATCCAGAAGGGAATAATGGCAGGGAAGTGGTCCGAGACAATGGGTTCCCATCTTTGGAGGATGAACATCCATCTATTGAAGTGAAAGGGAGCTTTCTTCAGAAAAATGATTAGGATTCCTCTGATTCAAACTTGAATTGGAATTTTTCCTACCCAAGGTCCCTTCCCACAATAGGTGAGTCCATACTCCAAAACTTTATCATATAATCTACCAAATTCCTTGGTTGCTGAACCCGAGGGTTAGTTACTCTCCCTATGAGAGTGAGGCGATTTTCCTCAATAAGTTGTGAGTTGTCACATGATGGAATACGGAGAGGGGACCGTCTACCTGTTGAAGAGGAGGTAGCCGGCCACTTTTGCTTGTCAGAACTAGAGAATCTCTGAGCCATAGTACTGTAAACAGGTGAAGAGAAACTAGTGAGGCTGTTATTATGGTGAGAGAACTTAACAGATGAAAGTTGTGAAATAGATGGTAAACAAATGAAGTAGTATCTGCAGTACAAGCAATAAAGGGTATAAATTCAGATATAAACCAGGTGACTCTGAATAACAGAGTAAAGTTGACTCAGATCAGGCGAGTCTCATTAAAGAGGAAGACACTTCTTGAAGAGGTAGTTGATAGCCATAACTTCCCATATAACAAGGGAGTAACCATAATAAATGGAAGAGGTCTTGTGAACCTAGTGAGAAAAGGAACTAGACACCATAGGGCTTGTGAGCGTTACTTACTTCAAACAGTGGTTAGCTTTGAGTGTAGAGGAAAGGAGGCCTTCCTATGCGGGTGATAATAGACTGAATAACCAATAAAAGGGGTTCTACAGGGAGCCGATGAAGTCGATAATAGTAAGGAGAGTTCACCAAAGAAAGGCTTCCGATTAGATTCCGGCGAAGTTAAGAAAAGGTACCAAAAGAAGAAAAAAAGGTTTCTAATTTAAGAAGCAATTTGAAAGTCAAAATGCCTCATGTCAGCTCATTAAAGCGTCCAGGTGATAAAGTAAGCCTAAACAAAGACTAAAGGGGAAAAGGAGGAAAGACTTCAAGGAAGACATCGAAAGATGTGCCTGGGAGAGAAAATGAGTATTATAGATCAATTAGAGAAATATCATTATATCATAAAAAAGATGAAGTCAATCTTCTCTGTTGATAAAATTGATATGTGATACANATAAAATTGATCTGTGATACTAGAAATTCCAGCTATATATCAGTTTTAAAAGAGCTAAATGACCTATAAATTGATGTTCCATAGTAAGAAAGAGGAATCAAAACTAAAATTCAAAAGAAATCATAAATTTCAGCGAAATCAATAATACCTTGAAACACCAAAATCAGTGAAATACGAGCTTTTTCTATGATTAAGTCAGCTAAATCAAACCTGAAACAAAGATTAACTCAGCTGAAATTGAAGATATGACTGAAAAATCAAAGAGAGATGATATTGAGTGAAATCAAATTACCTTGAAAACACACCAAAATCAGAGTGAAATCCAAACTTCAACGAATTGAATGTGAAATAAATGATGAAATATAAGGTTTGAATCAATCGAATCTCAAAACAAGATTCTCCTTCATTTTGAATGTTGCCACTGAAGAGAAGAACGATGCAGAGAAACTTTTTTTTTAACAACACTTAAAATTAGGTAACTTAAAATGAGGGCAAAATGATCATTTAACATTTAAATTAGTGGTATTAGTGGAACTAATTAGCTTGTGTGGTAGAATTGACATTAGCAAAACTTTTAGTGTTGTTTTGAGGAATTTCTCAAATTTGTTCGTTCTATTTTGCTATAAAAAATTGAATAAGAATAACCTCTAAACTTTTTACCTAATTTTCTATTTAATAAATTTTATTCTAATTTCTTAGAATCACATTAAATGAAGATGTATTAATATTTTTATGATAATTCTAAATTTAATATGACATTATATTTGTATGCATTTTCCACAAGAAACACTTGTACGAATTTTATGAAAATTTTGTAATATCATAATTTTTTTTCGTAATACGATAAAATTTCACTTAAATATAAAAACGTAAAGAAAAAAATTGACATGATAGTGAGATTTTTTTCCATCTAGATAAAATATACAAGCATATTTACAGACAATGCCGACATCCAAAACGGAACAGACCCAGAAACAAAAGCCAATAAATGGCAAAACAAGAAAAGACGAAAAAGGTGTAACAAAAACACGAGAGGAATAATTTGGATATACTAATCTCAACCCAAAAGTGTGTGGATGCAAATGCACCCATAGACACAATAATAGATTCTTGAGAAATTGGCTTGATGTGCATTCCTTAGTTTCATAACTGGTGAAATAGGTATTGTTTAAATAAGTATTGATATTAAGTGTTTTTTACAAAAGTTAATTTTCTTTTTATTCATTTTTTTTTAACTTTGTAATAAACAAAACTTGTTAACATATAATATTTTTAAAAAATATTAAAAGTTTTTTTTTTTAATAATTTATGTTTTCGAATATTTTATAAACCATAAGACCTTAAATAAAATCAATATAGGGCATGATCGTTTGCGTGTTGCTAGCGACAGCGACATATTTTGTTTCTTTTTTTGTCGCTGCAATTAGCGACAACAACCATCGACTAAAACCAGAGACAAGTCCTTGTTCGTTTATCTGTCGATGTGACAAGTGACAACGATTTAAACCAGCGACATCGACTACGATTTTTGGTCGCTAAATTTTTCGGCGACTGGTCGGTCCGGTCGCTGCGACAGCCAAACCAACAGCGAGTGGTCGTAGCGACACCTATTTAAAAATTAAAAATAAATTATTAAATCATTAAAATTAAAAAATAATAATAAATTAAAATAGTTATTAAATTCAATAAAAATCATAATAAATTAAAATAAATTCCAAAAATTATAAATAAATTTATAAAATTAAAAGTAGTTAAAAAAAGCTTGAAAATCTAAATTAGTAAAATAAAATAAATTCTAAAAATATAAAAGTAAAACACATTAAAAACATAAATAAATTAAAATAATTTCAAATAGTAAAAAATGGATTTTTCATCAAGAATACGTAAACTTTTTTCCTCCCAAAAACGCATAAACCTGTTTAACTTTCGGGTTATTCACCACTCACCATTCATCATTTACTAATCACCATTCACTGTTGTACCATTTACCATTCACCATTCTCCATTTACCATTCAGACTCATCATTCATAAATTCTAATTCATAATTCACATCGTCCGATTCACCATTCTTAATGACGGATTCACCATTTATCATGTCTGGTTCATCATTTATAATATATCATTCACGACTCACCATTTCGACTCGCCATTTATTGTTTGTTTTTGCTTATATTGTGAAAGAGAAGGTGGGGAAGACTTAGCAATATTTTATTTCCTTTTCAAGACACAAAATTTAATTGATTTTAAAAAGTTAAATCCTACTTTAATTGAGAAAAATACCATGAAAAGTTACTAAAGACAATAATAATAATAAATTATGGTAGATTAATCTAACAAAACATCATTATGTAATTTGATAAACAAAAGTACCATATTACGTATAATAAAAATAAAAATACCTATTTTGCTAAATTCCCCTAGATTCTTCCTTAATCATTCCATAAAAATACTTATAGAAAATTTGTTCGATCTATTTTGCTATAAAAAACTGAATAAGAATAACCTCTAAACTTTTTACCTAATTTTCTATTTAATAAATCTTATTTTAATTTCTTAGAATCAGAGGATGTATTTATATTTTTATGATAATTCTAAATTTAATATGACATTATATTTGTATGCATTTTCCACAAGAAACACTTGTACGAATTATTTGAAAATTTTATAATAACATAAAATTTCTTCTTTACATTTGAGAATGATTTAATACGATAAAATTTTACTTAAATATGAAAAACGTAAAGAAAAACAAAATTGACAGTGAGATTTTTTTCTATCTAGATAAAATATACAAACATACACACAGATAACGTCGGCGTCCATAATTGAACAGACCCGGAAACAAAGGCCAATAAATGGCAAAACAAGAAAAGACGAAAAGGTGCAATAAAAACGCGAGAGGAACCGAACTAATGACTCAAACAATCGACCTATCACTAAAACAATGACCTATAATGGAGAGAAGCTACTGCAACGTCGGAAGCTTGAGAAGAGAAGGATGACCGTTACTAGCTAGGACAAGCTTCCAAGAGAGACTGAGAAAAGACATGCGTCAAGAAACCACAGCCGACGAGCACTGACCTGAAGGAAAACCTAAAAACCAGCTTCAAGGGACAGAAGGAGAGAATTGAAGTTGACCGAGAAAGAAGTGAAAACGATCCAGCTAACGATGAAAGATCAACATCAAACCAGCTGAAGAGAGCATCACCGGGAAAAAGCGAGAAGAGAGGAGCAGCTCTGGTCGGAAAATGAGTCGACATAGCCTAACTGACAGACCATTCTCTCATACCATCCAACTACGGCGAAGCGTCAAAACAAAACTAGAGAACGCTGACGCCAAGAGACCAGAAAAACCAACCCCAAAAACAACCCGGCAACCAAAACACTGAGACAACGAGAAGACAAGAACAACCACAACACAACCAATTAAAGAAAAACTACAACAACAAAAACCTATCCACAGCAAAACCAAATCTCAACATATCCTAAAAACTCTCTTTATGGAGGCAATGAGATTAGGAACCCAATAATTAAATAAGGTTTAACGAAAAATATCAATTGAACTTTTATTTCGCTAAAAATACCACACCACCTATTTTTTTAGGGGAAACATTGGATGATAATCCACATATGAAACAAAAACAGTCGTCTCTCAAATATGAATTACAAGAATAAAAACACTCAATTGTCGAAAACTTTAGTATTGTCTATGTCAAAAACGGTAAAGAGTGTCACTCGTTATCCTTAGACTGTCGATATTTTTTTATACAATTTACAAGATTTTTAATACTCTAAATCTAAGATTTTAAAGATATATGTAAATCATGAAATTGTATTCCTAAAGTTACCCTTTTTCATTTCTTGGCAGAGTGCAACGTACTTTTCTTATACGTCGCCTCCAACTTAGCACGTAAGGGCTATTTCGGCTTTCAACTTCTACTATGTTACATGCTTCATGAACTTATGTTTGATGCATCTTATAGTATATGCTCTTCAGTTTCATAATGGTTGCATCATTAGTATCTCCAGTTTCAAAAATGATTGCATCTTCAACTCTATAAGTTTCCATGCAAACCAAACATAAAATTGACTCATTCTGCAAAATACATAACTAAATCATTTGACTCAAACATTCATGTTCTTTGCTTGTAACTTCTTCAAGAGGGAATGTGACCATAATTCACGTACTATTTCATTGGTATATAAGTTGGCATCAATTACAATAAAGTTATGTGAATCATAGACTCTACCGCAACCTGATACCCATCAAAACTAACAACCTTCTTAACCGTTGCACCGCCTCGCCGGAGATCACCGGTGCTTCCAGACCACCACCATTAGCTTCGTCTCGGCGTCACCGTTCCAACGCCGCCGACCATTTCGCCATCGGATCTTCGACTCGTTGGCTAGAGCCCTTAAGCGTCCCTGACTCTTAAGAAAACTCTAGAATTCCTTTCTCTCTCTTGGTGTTTAATCGTACGCTGGTTTTGATATAAAAAAAATTTCAATTCTTTTACCTTTTTCTTAAAGAAGCCACGTGGCCACTCCTTTTCTTTTAAAACTCATGTCTTGTTCAAACTATTATAAAAACTCCAAAAGTTTCTACCATTCATTTTTAAACTCCAAGTCTTGCTTCTTTTATAAAAAAACTCCGATTTTTCACTTATTCGTTTTTATAACGATCTCTATCTCTAAATCGGATTTAAGACTGATTTGTTCCAAAGTGATTTAGAAACCCAAGCTTGCTTAATCTTCTTGAATTTGCATTATTGAATTATGATCTCTTCGTCTGCCCTTTCTAACACCTGCCGAGACTACGTCAGCTAGGAGATCCAGAGGTCGACCACCCGGCTCCCGCACTAAGCGAGGTCGGGGAAAAGCACCACTTGAAACGCGTGCTGCTGCTGCCACCCTGTTAGGGAAGCCTCTTGCCACTAGATCGAGATATCTTTATCACCAGAGCCCCTTGTGCCGGCTCTTTCCCCCACACTTGAACACTCTCAAAGCTCTCTCTGTAGTTTGCCCCGCGCCCGTCTAGCAGCCTTCAGAGTTGGTTCTCTCTACAGATTTGCGTGCGGAAAAACCTAGGAGTCGTCGTCTAACTGTTCCCGGGCTCCACCGCGTCCGCCTCCTCCTGCTAGGCCAAGGTGAGGCCGTATTCCCAGTTATGCTTTCTAGATGATCCTGGTTCTATTGGTTACTGCATAGGATCTAGATAAGTACTAGGTTGTCTTGAATTAGATTATCATTGCATAATCTCTAGAACTGTTAAAATGTGATAACTAGAATCTGGTACCTCTTAATTTATGTGTTATTTATTTATGTGAAAGGCATGATTGATGGTTAGATCCTAGGTTGATGTGAAGTCCTGGTTGATGATTGGATAAGCTAGAGTCTATCATATGAATCTAGGAATAAATGGCATTGGATGAGAATTGAACATAAATGAGTATGTTTGTTTAATCAATGAGTTTTCATCCTGTTTGAAGTCTAGAGGTCAAAACTATGGTTCCGGTAGCCGACTATGACAGGGATAGTGCTGGGCGCTGCGTCCGGGATGGGGCCTTGTCATAGGGGAAACCCGGTATCAGGTAGGATGGTGTCTCCCTAGGAAATGGGCCGTTGTGACCGTGGCATCAGAATTGTGGTGCTTTGTGGGGGATCTGCTATACTGGAGTTGAGAGGTTGACCAACCATCTTGGAGACTCCATACGCGGGAGGACGCTGTTATGGGCCTTGAGTTGGAAACGTTAACAGATGTAATTATGTTCGGAATTGTTGATGTAGCGGGTGGCATACGCACCAGACCACTACCCGGCGGTGGGACGACCGCTTACGCCGTGTAGGAACCTTGTGTGAAGAGCTTTAGGTGCTCATGTGATTGTTGCTTCTCTTTTGATTATACGGTTACCGTTAGGGTAGTTTTATCTCGTTAGTATCATCGTGAATGCGTTCTCTTGAGTAATCTAAATTACTCATCCCCCCTTTTTTTTCTCGTTTTCTCTTCCCTCTCTTATCATGTTAATTAAGGAAAGTAGCGGTTATGGTTTATTTTTGGAGTGAAGTTCAAAAGTTGGTTTTGCTGTTTACCATAGCTAGGATCCCAGTTCAGTCTCCGGAGGCTAGAGAATCGGGTATCCGCTAACATTCCCGATCTAGGTCGGTTTGACACGTGGCATGGTCAAACTCGGGTTGGGATGTTACAAGTGGTATCAGAGTCTAGGTTAAAGGTCGCTCCAGTTCTGACCTAGAGGACCAGTAGATTTTGGAATAAAAACGATTTTTGAAAAATGATTTATAAACACAACAGTCGGTTTCTGGGACCCAAAAATTTTAAACTTAAGAAGTATTTTATGTGATTTCAAAACGCCAACATTTTTTCGGTAGCTAACTTTCTCGTTCGGTTAACCGTTTAGAGAGGATGTGAGGTTTGTCATTGCCCCGCGGCCAG
This sequence comes from Iberis pinnata, assembly GCA_900406425.1. NCBI lineage: Eukaryota > Viridiplantae > Streptophyta > Magnoliopsida > Brassicales > Brassicaceae > Iberis > Iberis pinnata. The sequence continues at coordinate 10,887 of OVBE01002929.1, read as the reverse complement.
GGACCCGCCTAACCACCTGAAAGAGGGTTGCCGATCCCTCTCGGATCCGAATCAAAGGCCCTAGATCCATTCCTGCAGAACCGCTAAGAGTCGTACCAGCCTGCCGTAATTTACCGGGACTTGAGTCCATCGCTTGCAGTCGTCCGCTTAGAGTAACACAAACCGCTTGAGAATTTCTACCGGGACTCCAAAACCGAGCTTACTTCCCGAGAGGAGAACCACCGCTAGGGAATCTTTAAGCTTGTGCATGCTGGACATGATACAAAATGACCCAACAACAGATATGTGTCATCGGTTTTTACTGCGAGTACATTCGAGCCGCCAACTTGTTCAAAGCCATTCACGATGGACCGGTACTAGCACGCGACTTTTGGGACGGGCTCCGTCAAGATATCAAGGACGAGGTACTAAACAGAGATTCAAAGAAAGAGTTTATCTGTGTCTATGATGTCGTCGTCCTAGCTGCCTGGAGATCCGAAGAAGCGCTTCACACCCCAAGACAGGATAGCAGCATCGAAACTGACCCATCTGAAGACTCCGACTACCTCGACTTCGCCTCGGACCCAGCCGGCAACGGAGGTCAAAGTGGCTAGGAATCTGCCGCTTCTCTTAGTTAGGAGTAGAGTCGAATGATAGGTTGATTGCTTTATTTCTTTGATTGTTTTCTTGTTTTCTATCTAAAATGTAAAGGTTGGGAGACCTACTCCTCTTCTATTTTTTTTAATTAAAATATTCTATTGATTACTTATTGAGTCTTGTCTCTTCTTCCATCCATCCTTTTGCAAATTCTCGAACCAAAAATTATCTAATCCAAAACTTGTGTCGGGATGACATTCAAAATTCTTAGAATTCGGGACAAATACTTTTTAAGGGGAGAATAATTGTAACATCCAAACCCAGATTTTTGGGTTGATTTTAATTTTTGATTCTAACTAGAACCACCTAGGATCTCCTTTCTTTCTAATCTCTCTAATTGATTGATGGAGAGGGAAAAGGAAAGTTTTCTTCCCAAATCTTCTCCTTTTCCCTAAGTAAGGTAAGTCTCCACCTCCAATCCTCCATTTCTGCAATAAAGGAAAACTCCCAAATTCCATGTTTCCTTTCTTTTCCACCTTCAATCTCTATTTAAGAGATATGAGAGTCTCTCTTTATTCTCATCACCTCAGAGAGTTCTGCCTTCTTCTTCTCCGCCTCTTTCTCTCTAAATCGTTGCCGGAAAAATGATCACCACCGCCACAGCCACCGCTCATCCTCGCTGGAGTTTTTGCTGGAGATTGCGGCACTTCTCCAACCACACCAGAACCCGACGCTAAGCCGATGGGAAAAAAACCACTTCGAACCACCGCACCGTTTGGCCGTAGGAGCTCTCTCTGGCTTCGGCTCTGTTGCACCGCCTCGCTGGAGATCGCCGATGCTTCCAGACCACCACCATTAGCTTCGTCTCGGTGTCACCGTTCCAACGCTGCCGACCGTTTCTTCATCGGAGCTTCGCGTCACCGGCTAGGGCCCCGTAAGCGTCCCTAACTCTTAAGAAAACTCTAGAACTCCTTTCTCTATTTTCCAATTTAATCGTACGCTGGTTTTGATAAAAAAATAATTTTCAGTTCTTTTACCTTTTTCTTAAAGAAGCCACGTGACCACCCCTTTTCTTTTAAAACCCATGTCTTGTTCTAATTATTATAAAAACTCCAAAAGTTCCTACCATTAATTTTTAAACCCCAAGTCTTGCTTCTTTTATAAAATACCCTGACCTTTCACTTATTCGTTTTTAGACCCATCTCTTTCTCTAAATCGAATTTAAGGCTAATATTTTCCAAATTGATTTAGAAACCCAAGCCCGCTTAATCTTCTTGAATTTCCATTATTGAATTTTGATCTTTTCGTCTGCCCTTTCTAGCACCTGTCGAGACTACGTCAGCTAGGAGACGCAGAGGTCGACTACCCGGCTCCCGTACCAGGCAAGATCGCGGAAGAGTGCCACTAGAAACGTGTGCCGCTGCTGCCACCCCTGTTACGAAAGCCTCTTGTCGCTGGATCGAGATATCTTCATCACCAGAGCCCCTTGTGCCAGCTCTTTCGCCCACACTTGAGCACTCCCAAAGCTCCCTCTGTAGCTCGCCTCGCGCCCATCTAGCAGCCATCAGAGATGGTTCTCTCTACAGATTTATATGCGGAAAAACCCAAGAGTCGTCTTCTAACTGTTCCTGGGATCTACCGCCTCCTCCTCCTCCTTTTAGGCCAATGTGAGAGCGTATTCCCGGTTATGCTTTCTGGATGATCCTGCTTCTATTGGTTACTGCATAGGATCTAGATAAGTACTAGGTTGTCTTGAATTTAACTAGAACTGTTAAAAATGTGATAACTAGAATCTGGTACCTCTTATTCTATGTGTTATTAGGGGTGGGCGGGTTTTCGGTTCGGGTTCGGTTCGGATAATTCGGATTCCGGATAATTTGGTTAGGAGCATATAGGAACCATTTGGGTTATTTAAAAATTTGGTTCGGATTCGGTTCGGATCCATTCGGGTTCGGATCGGTTTTTTCATTTTTATTAGGATCCGAAATGGAACCAAAACTCCAAAATATCCGTAAAAAAAACCAAATTACCCGAACAACTTAGCTAAAGTCCAAGTTAATCGAATCAAAATTCTAAAATATTAGACAAAAACACATAAATATCCTAGTTACCTTACTAAAAAACTATTTTTTCTACCTAAAATCCTAACTATTCGATCACAGTTACATATATAGCCATACATATACGAATGTTTCGGTTATACTTTCGGGTTTCGGTTCGGTTCGGATTCGGATTCGGTTTTTCGGATTAAGATATATAGGAACCGTTCGGGTTATGTGGAACAACTTTTCGATTTCGATTTTTTCGGTTCGGTTTCGGTTTGAATTTTGGGTTTCGGTTTATATGCCCAGCCCTAGGCATGATTGATGGTTAGATCCTAGGTTGATGTGAAGTTATGTTTGATGATTGGATAACCTAGAGTCTATTATATGAATCAAGGAATAAATGGCATTGGATTAGAACTGAACATAAATGAGTCTATTTGTTTAATAAATGAGTTATCATCCTGTTTGAAGTCTAGAGGTCAAAACTGTGGTTCCGGTAGGAATAGTGCTGGGCGCTGCGCCCGTGATGGGGCCTTGTCATAGGGGAAACCCGGTATCAGAGTAGGAGGGTGTCTCCCTAGGAAACGGTCTGTTGTGACCGTGGCATCAGAACTTTGGGGTTGTGTGGGGGATATCCCGAACTGGAGTTGAGAAGTTGACCGACCAGCCTGGGGGATTTTCCGAACTAGTGTTCATGTGATTTTTGCTACTCTTTTGATTAT